>JADQWA010000110.1:0-12500 GCA_018344505.1 Nebria ingens riversi | reverse complement strand
CCAACTGTTTTGACACGTAATAAAAACGTTAGAAAAACGAAACGAATGATTGTGTTATATACGACATGAAATTATTTCCACCATAGCGGAAAATTGAGTGCTTCGCGTAATCGACAAATTGGCAACGGACCAATTTGGCGCACAATAAGAAAACACTTTTATTATTGTATCGTAAATTATTGAAAATTGATTTTTGCTTCATTTATTTCATCTTTTTATATTGGCACTGTTTCATATTTAAACAGCATCACTACTGATTGAAATATATTTTACATACAAAAAAAAAGCGCGCTTATTCTTCTGTTTAACGTAACCAATGCGCGTCTTGGAAACCAAGCATACCAACCCAACAATACCAATTTTATTTTAAACTATTTCTACAACATTTCTCTACTAAATACGATAATCAACATCAGTTAATAGAACAAAAATCTAATTTACAACAAAATAGCAGAACGATCAAAATAGTGTCAACATTCGTAAGAAATTATTACCAACCGTAAGTTATAAAAAACACTAGATACCCTCTTGCTGACGTCATCCGTAGAGATATCAACGTACAACTTTAAACATTTATATTTTTAAATACCTATATATACATATATATATATATATATATATATATATATATATATATATATATATATATATATATATATATATATTTCTGTATATACCTACAACCTGCTTAATAATAATAATAATGACAATAATATTAATGCGTTATAAGACCAATCATAATATTTGTGTGTAATGGTGGCAATTTTGAATTGCGTAGTCACAATGAAATGCTATTTACAAACGCATCATGTGAAAATAGGGGAGGCTGTATAGTGAGTGTTCACTTCTGGCCTATAATTGCTGTCATATTTATGGCCTTTGTCAGTTTCCCTTTTATGATGTTTTCCGAGTACGAATATATATTCCATCACTCCTGCTAAATGGCCACGGAGGAGAGTGCCCTAGGGAGGAAGTCGTTGTTTGGACATGCACTTCTGGTGTGTGTGTGTGTGTGGCTTAAACTCCTCGACACAAGGGTAACTAAGTAATTACTTTACGTGTAATGCGCGAAGGAAATCTTCGAATTAAATTTGAATTTAAAACGTATGCTAATTTTCTTTGTTGTTCTTGGCTAACTATTACAGAAAATCTACTACTACAGTATTCTACAATTATTATATATAGTATCACAAACTCACCTTTGTTAACATTTTAATTGCTACACACAAATATATGACTTACAAAGCCGGCTTGTGACGTCATTATGACGCGCTTTAGGTGCAGTATTAACAACTGTATAATATATAGAAAATGTAAAGGTGTTTACAAAACTTGTTTTTTTTTTGTGTTAAAGTACAGCATCTGAAACTAATCTGTTATTATTCGGTTGTCATGATAACTTTATCAAAACGGAAGCACATTAATATCCCATAAATCTGACTTTATAATAATCCACTTGAAACGTTTTAATCCAATTTGAAATGCTACGTCAGACGTCCTTTATCCAGTTCGTTTTATTCTGTTTTGTATTGTCTTGATGTTTGGTATTCAAACAAGAGAGAATACTGAATTTACTAGTGTCGTCCAAGTCAACGAACCGCATCGTGTTTTGTTTTCCGCCATTTGCTTTTGCGACATTCGTTGTGTTCCGGCTATACGTTACGTAACGTAACGTTCTAATACGAGTCTAAAACGACACCAGGATCTTTCTTTCACGTGACAGGACAACAGAACACATCGGAGCCATCACAAATGGTTGTTACTTAACATATTCTCCTGTTAGATTCATGTGGTTGTGACTTGTGGAGACTTTCTGTTTTTTATAATATTTCAGTTACTAATACTAGTTATATTCATTTTACACAAAAGTTTATCTCAGTTTAAACCGATTTTCTTGCTCTGTCTACCGCTAACGTATAGACAAAGATAGAACATGAGCTAAGTTGAGCTTTTGGGTCAAAAGAATATGTATATATATGTAGCTATTTTCACGCGTGTATTGAGGTTCGTACTCTTTTCGCTGAACCCTGCATTGTCGCTGTCCTCGCAACCTCGCATTATATGCATGTTGCTTGTTCGTCGGTGAGTCGTTCTCTCACTTCCTCCATTTTCTACTCTCGTTCGTAATGAATAATGAATGCACTCACGTAGAACGTCGCCTGGTCCCCGTATCTAGCGGTTCCTGGTTCATCGCCGTCTGTCAGCATAATTGCTAGAATTCAGGTTAAGCGTTTGCATTATTAAACATTTTAATTCGCCAAAGCGCGGGCTACTCTGCAAGATTAACCAAATTAATGGCCTAAAATGTTGAACAATTGTTAAAATTCTAGTTATTAAATAGAGATGTGCGTTTTAATTTCATATGAATTGAATTGCGGTCTATTTGGTGTAAACCGAAATGAAACCGGTTTGGTTATTCGCTAAAGATCGCTACGTTTAAGTGAAACAAAAACTTGTTTGTATTGTGATGTCTACATAGCCACAAAAATTAAACTGGTAAACATTACGTAGCTCGGCTACCAATTCCGTTACGCGTATTTTCTTATTTAGTTTTTGTAGGCGCTCCTTTTGTAAATGAAGTGCTTCAAGCAGAAATATCATTTTTATTTCATATTACGAGTAAGTTGGTATGCATGAAATGTTGTATTAAACCATTATATACCTATATATGTATGTAAATTTTCGATCCTTAAGCGTATATTACGTTTGAAATTTATAATTAAAATATCTAAATGAGGTTCAAACATTTTTATCTACATACATATATGCTAAAATATTTATATCATGTTTGATATTTATTAAATTTAATTTATACAAATATTTATTTTGTCAAATCCACATAGACTTATATGTAGTGTGACAGTGTTGCTATAGAAATGCAATTTATTCAAATCGATTTATTTATTTTATTATACTAGTATTGGCAAAGCTGTTTAGAATATTTCTTAATGGCGTTAAGTTGTCATTTTTGAAAAAATGTCTAGATTAATTGTAGATTTGTATTTGATATTTTCAAAAAAATTCTAAAGTCAATATTTAAGGTCGTTTTGATTCATGACGTAGAAGTAGATGATAATAATAACTTTATTG
The DNA here is from genome assembly GCA_018344505.1 of Nebria ingens riversi. Taxonomy (NCBI): domain Eukaryota; kingdom Metazoa; phylum Arthropoda; class Insecta; order Coleoptera; family Carabidae; genus Nebria; species Nebria ingens. The sequence goes on along the minus strand of JADQWA010000110.1, from coordinate 9,410 downwards.
AGTATAAACAAAATATTCCTATTACGTATAAGAATATAACCATAATTTCATTGCACTGGATGTTCTTATAAGTAGTAGGTATATTTTGTTTATATCAATGGTTACACTAAAGTTATTAATATCTAAAATGTTTTAGTTACTAATTAAATTCATCCAGCATAAGATAGCTTTAATGACTAGATATAAAGGTATAGTTAATTAGTTATATTTAATTCATTAACTGTATAGCCAGACATATAGAAAAACAGAAGCCTAATATTTGTCGTTTATTTTTTTGTAACTCGTAAAATATTTTAAAACCTCAATATGTGAACGGCGTAGCAAAAAAGATGACCACTGTCTGAAAGATAATCGCAATATCTGATTTACGAGTTTCGCTATAATAACTGGTTCATAAACCGTCCATGGAGTACCGCACCTGACAGGGCCGTAACTGAATATTTCACTATAATAAATCTCTCATTTCATTCCTCGAATATCATATGTGATTTTCGCCGAAATATAACTCATATTAACGATTTTATAATAGCTCTATATAACACTAACACACATTTAAATTTTATTATTATACCAGAATTCAATAATCAAAACGGTTTATTTTTTATATTAACTCATTTCCAATGTAATTAAATGTTAAACTTCTAAAATATTCATTATTTCAGTACATTCTTTTATACAACGTCTAAGAAAATATACTTCTATGTACAGGGTTTTCTGTCACCCTATTTTATGAGGATAAGCATGCAGATATATATAGAGTGGGCCATCTGTTTGTTTCTTTTTGAAGTGGTTGTTATTTCGACAGTTTGCAATACTGATGCGATTGTTAGATATGTAGTGTAGCTTCTTAAAACGGACGTTTGACACTATACATCTATCAAGGTCAAGCGTGTCAGTGTTGCAAACTGTTGAAATAACAGGCACTTCAAAAAAAAGCTAACATATGGCCCACCATATATGTGTGTATGAATATTATTTATTGATAGTTGTTGATTGACCCAAATAGTTTGCGCCAAATGAAATGTTCAAATTGAATTGAACCTTTGAATCATTTAGACAATTTTGTGTTAAATGTGACGGCCAAAATATCAACGTCACTTCTCTAAATCCGTAAGCTCGCATTTCAACTTCCGTCTGATGAATTATAGAGTTCTCTCGTGCCGAGTCGTGGAACTACTAAAGGCCATGCTTAAATTCTACTACTTTAGTACGCTAATATATCACACAAGCACCCATATTTATGTAAAAATACATATAGGTACTAAAATGATTTAAGTCGTTTTTAATTTTTAAGAGTAGTTTTTATTGTTATAAATATTGCTTGAATATAAATTGTGGCGTTATAAAAAAGTATAGAAACTTTTTTTTTATTAACCACAAATAATGTTGGTACGCTTGTTCATGTCAAAGTAGAAGTTGCCGTCGGGTTCGGTGTCCGACGCAGGGCGACGCTCTCATTATCTGACAGAGTGACATCGCGCCTAATAAACTATGCGGGAGTGAATGTGCAAGTCAAGATAACATGCATATATCGCTTAGCTTGAATTATATAACTGAATAATTAAACGCTCACTAGATGATCAACAAAACCATCAGATTGTTTACCTACCTTGTTTCATTGCCACTGGTTTATTGTTTCACTGTACCTGTCTGCTTTTGGACAGCTTATACATTTCTAATTTGCGGAGGTTGTCGACGCTTGAAACGACGACCTTACATTTTATAAATATTCTATTATATTTTACGTGAAACAAAAAAATGTTCATCTCACATTCTCCAATTTATACTGACTATCATAAATATTTTACACAAAACTCAACCATTAGGATTTATTTAATACATTTTTTAAATAACTTAAACATATATTCGTCTCAATGCTCAAAATATTTCAATCAAATTGGAATGCGTTGAAAATAATTTAATAATTAAAAAATATATATATACATTAAGAGAGAGTTTAAGTGTATGACGAACTTTGCACCTTAGTGATAGCATCATACTTATCGCCAATGCACAATGCATGACTGAGCTGAGATTTCACAAATGTTCACTTATTCAGCAACATCGCATGCGAAACCTGAAACGGAAGAACGACGGCTACATTCTGAATTATACATTATCTCTGGTTTCCTCAGCGTCATCTTCTTCCCAAAATGCACAATGAAATTGTGGAACACATTTCATTTTGCGAAAACCATATTACACTTACATTCGGTTAAGACAAACAGTAGCGTACTACAACTGTATGAGCAGTTTTAAAAAATATATATTTTCCTACCATAGTTTCTAGTTTTATCAAACAAATTGAAGAAAACTACTCCGCAAATATACACGTAATAAATATAAAATAAAAGCATATATAGACAGTACTACCACTTTATGAAAGCAGACATAACATTTACTTATGGTTGTTCAAAGAACAATATCAAATTGTTAATGATCTAATGATCTAAAGCGTCTGATCAATAAATAGTAATAATAAGATTTCACAAATAATATTGGAACATTTCTTCGCCGACACTGTATTCTAATCTAAAACGGATTCTAGAAAATACCCATTCTGGAAACCCCTATAATAGGAAATCTATTGTCCGTTCATTCAAAAGATTTAATAACTATCTCCAGAGACTGCCGACTTGCTACTTGCTTCCAGAAACTATCAAATATGTCAAATATAATACATTGTTCCATAGAATTCTTCAATATCATAAAAATACAATATGATTTTTTTTTTACTGTAAATAATCACATTATTCCTTGAATAGACAATAGTTTAAAATTCATATGATGTCACTAAACATGCTTTATTATACACTAATTTGAGAGAAAATCTAAAGCACTTGTTATAGTATAATAAAATACCACTCTTAATAATATTTGCCAATAATACATAAGCTTTCCAATGGCAATGACCTGACCTTTAATCCCTAGTTGAACTGACGAAAATACACAACGTTCATCTTTCAATTAATTTCAATATTGAAACATTTATTTGATTGGTTACAGTACGCCAGCGTACGATTACGCACCAAATCCAGACAAGCAATGGATACTTCAAGTCACCAATAAAATGCAACCGATCCACCGACAATTCACGGATTTATTGATGACAAAACGTTTGCAAACACTTCAGTCGGTTGATGTAGCGGTTGAGCGAATTTATGAAGAATTAAAAGCATTGGGGGAATTGGATAATACTTTTATAATATACACTTCTGATCACGGGTATCATCTGGGACAGTTTGGACTTATAAAAGGGAAGTCGTTTCCTTTTGAGTTCGATGTTCGGGTGCCGTTTTTGGTCCGAGGTCCTGGAATTGAACCGGGAACAGTGTAAGAACGTATTATATATTTATACTAATTCAGACCAGTTTTATTCATATTTTCCATATAACGGTTTTTCATTTATTTGTGTAGTATCGATGAAATCGTATTAAACATAGATCTAGCACCAACATTTCTGGACATTGCTGGTGTTGAAACTCCAACCCACATGGATGGCAAGTCCATCATGAAATTACTATCCCATTACTCAAGATTTGGCGCTGCAAAACGTCGACGGAAAATTAAATGGCCAGATACATTTTTAATTGAAAGGTAATTATAAAATTTACTATGATACAAACAAATACACACATAGCAACTCCTGTGACGTCACTGATGATACAAATCAGGTTACATAACTCATGGTGCATAGCGATGTTTGCTCAGTATTTAAATACTTCTCAATAACAAACTTTCCTTATGTAGAGTGGACCATTTGTTAGCTTCTTTTTGAAGTGCGTGTTATTTCGGCAGTTTGCAACATATCAGAGTGCTTTATGTTTGTCTAAATAGTTCAGGAAGGCGTGAAACACCAGAACAACTAGCTGAAGCTAGAGCTAGGGCTCTAAAAAATGCTCAACTGAAAAATATTACAACAACTACGTCGAAGCCAACAACAGTTACCATTTCTAAACAAAGTCCACGTTTTGACCAACCTGGCTTATTGGAATCAGCAGAAGATGACACAGATAGCGATATAGAAGATGATGACGATGATGAAGAGAATGCGGAAGAAGAAGATTTAGATAATACAGAAAATCTGGGTGAAGACGGCCATAATATTTTATCAAGTAAGTTTCGAAATGCATTGTTGTAATGTGTACAAAAATATTAAAATTCTTCTATTCCGGAAGTATGTATGTTATAAATCTTGTTTAGGACCAGAGTTACAACTCGATAATAGAGTCCTCCCTCAAGTACCGGCGCCTGTTTTACCATCAAATAAACATGAACGCTTGGCCATCGAGTGTCAACAACCTGATCTTCAATTGCCGTGCCAACCGGAACAAAAATGGCACTGCGTGAATGACGGCGGACGTTGGCGCAAACACAAATGCAAGTTCCAAGTGCATATACCACCGCGGCCAGTCAGTAGTAAGAAGTGCGCGTGTTTCACACCAGCCGGCGTTGTTTACACGCGCATGAAAGTTAACACGACAAAGTTACCAGTGGCTGGAGAACACAAACGAGTGCATAGGCACAGTAAGCGGAAAACACGGGATGTTGGTGACAGTGAAGTGTTAGTGGATGATAGTTTGTTGAAGGAGTTGCTGCAGAAGTGGCCGAGTGTTGCACATTTAGGACCTTTAAGTGTTAGAAGGAAGCGGGATACTTTAGAACATGTGGATTCTGTCTTGAAGGACATTAGCGATGAACTGTCTGGATTAGAGGTAAGATAGGTTGATTTTAAGCATATTTATACATTTTAACCAGAGATTGTTTTGTTTATATATTTTTTTTAAATAATTACTTATTTAAACAAATATATAAACAAAACAATCTCTGGTTAATTACTTATTTACTATAATTGTTATTATTTAAAGTTATTTCATTTTATAGCAATAAATAAATGATTTACACCATTTTTTGTTGATGCACATTACTGTTTTTATTTTTATAAAATTATTAAGCGCTTCCACCAAAATTCGCATATCTAGTAGGAGATAGTCCGGAACCCGCACTACATGCCGACAATCTTATTCTTTTACTATTTTCGTAATCTGAGAATATATTTTCGAATTTATATTAATGTTTAGCTCATTTTTAGGCGTGTCCATAATTAAATATAATTTTTGTATACCTATTACAATAAAAAATAAAATAAATTAAGTTATGTTTTTTTAAGATAAATAAATAAATGCTATTTAATATAAAAGTTTCTTAATTGTATAAGAACGTTATGTTATATTTATTTTTAAACTAGATTCTCGTTCATATTAACAACTGTTAAGGTTGCGCAAGAAGTCGTCGTCTTAATGGTGCAACACTTTTAAGTTATTGATACTGATATACAAATTAAAAAATTCTTATTAATAATTCCAGACAGCGAATGCAACATTCTCTGAAGAAACCTCGGTGAAAACTGGTTTAGACTCGAACAAAATATTCGAAGGCACTCCCGGTTGTACCGTACTTCGTACAGGCACTGTAAATTGTTCTTTAGACGTATACCATGACAAGAAGACATGGCGTAAATCTCGCAACAAAATAGACGACGAAATACACCGATTGCGGCAGAAATTAGAAGACTTGAAAGAAATACGTCGACACTTGAAACAAAAACGACCTATACCCGGTTCTCCCGACGATTCTGACGAAGAATACATTGAAAACGAAGAATTATTAAGTTCAAGCACAACAGAAAGCTCAAATAATTTGTTTAATAATTTAAATACTTTCGATTTCAATCCAATGCTTAATTTAACTGATAGTTTATCTAGTGATATAAATATGACGTTAGAGACAACGACAATGAAAGCAACAAAGGGGAAAAATCGTCATTCTGAAGATCGTAAAAAGGAAAGAGGTCCTCATGAGCTCACAGGAGTCTCAAAGCATGGGAATAGAAAACATAACACAAGCAGAATAACGAATTCAACTGTGAGAAGTGATATTTTCTTAGCTAATACTACGTCACGTCCGGTTACCTTTACTAATCACCATCGGCATCATCATAAATATCAAATACCAACGACAACGGATAGTCTACAATTTACAACTGACAATACTTTTGGGCCGCAACAATCAACTGAATCTTCATCAGTTACGCCAACAGTTACATCAGAAACTCCGAATAAAATAGATTATCGGGTAAGTGTTCGTAAAGTATTCAATGTTATGGTGGGGGGCGTTAATTTTTGTATATTTAGCCAAAACCACCAAATCACCGTGGTCCAACACGTTTGGAGCTCAACTCGAAAATCAATATAGCACCATATCCAAACTTAGACGCCGATTTTAATAATAAACCAAATCAACGGTTAACACCGTTATCCATCACTGGCAACGAACAGAAACACGTGTGTTACTGTGAACCGGATGAAGTTCCGAAACGTGACGACAAAGAAATTGAAAGAGAAACACGGAGAAGACTCAAAGAAGAACGACTGAAGAAGAAGGAGAGGAAACAGCGACGCAAAGCGAAATTAGAGAAAGAATGTCTGTCGGAGCGAATGAATTGTTTTAGTCACGATAATGATCATTGGAGGACCGCACCACTTTGGACGGCGGGTCCATTTTGTTTCTGCATGAATGCCAATAACAATACGTATTCCTGTATCAGGACTATAAACGCTACACATAATTTTCTTTACTGTGAATTTGTCACTGGACTTATAACGTTTTATAATTTACGATTGGGTAAGTTTCAAATAGATTACATTTTGAATTCGTATTTATGTGTGTTTGTGTGTATAGATCCTTTCGAGCAACAAAATCGCGTTCATTTGTTAACACCTGAAGAAAAGATGTTTCTTAAAGAACAATTACGAGCGTTAATCGCGTGCAAAGGAAAATCGTGTACGGTAGGTGTGAGCAGTCAACCGCTTCCGTCAGCGCAAATTATGTCGCCTAATCGATTTAAAAATAAACGGAAATATTTGGCCCATGATTTTGGTGAGTGCTTATTGTTGTTTATTTTTAAAGTTAAATTAATTTTTGTTGGTTTTGGGGCATAACTGCCACTAATTTTCATCCATTTTGTATTTCATTGTATTTAATAACCATTAATAAAAAGCATAATTATATATAAATATATATATATATATATATATATATATATATATATATATATATATATATATATATATATATATTTAATGCGCGAATATTTATCAAGTAATGTATATATAATTTGTTATTGCAGTTTATTGATTAAAAATTAATATATACATATTATATTAATGTCGCACTTTAAATAACATGTGAATAATTTTGTATTGTTGTTTTTAAAAGTTTGGTTGTTTGATAAGTTTACGTATTTGTTAACATTAACACTATTACATAATATATGTTGTTTAACTGGCATGTTTTTGTGAGTAGTGGGTCGGCCTGGGCTATATACCGAGCCCCATCTTGCCCATTCACGCAACAAATTCCCGAAGTAAGTCATTCATATTTTTGTCAACAATCATTCATTACCATTCACTTTTGTTGATACTCATAGTTGCGTTTGTTGATTCAACAACCAAGCACTAAACGCACCTACAAGTATAAATGCTTTGCTTGCTTCAAATACACATTTGTTTCATCATACTGCGTTTTTATATTATACTTTAACGGGCGGTTTAGTTATTTCATAGATTAACTAGTTATTCTATGTTATAATGACTTATAAACTTTAACGGTAACATCTATATATTTCTTGATATATGGACAAGTTCTGAAGTATGATTATAAATTTGATTACTACTTTATATAATTTATCGCTGTGAATGAAGCTTGAATGATTAAATTTAACCAATGTTTATCCTGTTTATAATAGCAGGTGGCGCCGGCGGAAATCTTGGCAAAAAACATGGCGGCACAATGGCAGGGAGAGGAGACGTAACCAGCAAACCAATTCGCGACCGTACAAACAGTGGTACCAATAGCTAAATTCACACTAGCCAGAAATCACAACGCAAAACATAACCGTACATTTGCGATCGTACTGATCCCGAATTACAAATCGAAAGTATTCAAATCATGCATTTTGTTCGTCGTTTTTTTATTTGGTGTTGACGTTCCTGTCTTAGAACTGAGCAAATTTAGTGTGGTTTCCACAGTTATATCTGTCTCCTACCAAAGCAAAATGGATCAGATGCTGTGACGTCACAAAGTACAAAGTTATTTATTAACTGGGTTACCCAGAACTGTGTTTAATATTGAAATATTTTAGATTTAATAAGCAAATAGAACTTCAATATATTTTTTATTAATTTATAGATTTGTATTTAAGACTATTTTTTAGTTCGTTATTTTTGAAGAAATTATGACGAAAGTATAGTTTCTTTTTCTAGCTTTTTATTGGACATTAGCATTATTTCTTTTCGGTTTTCATATATTTTTTAAGTTGCAACATGAAAATAGTTGCCGCTTGTGACGTCACGCCCTGAACCTTTTTAAAAGTTGGGTTGAATAAAAGTGTATGTATGTACCTGGCGTAAATTTCTATTTAAATTTTGTTTCAATTTGCTCAAATATGTGTATGGAATAAAAGAAGTATTTATTTGTATCAACCATGACGAAATTAGTTCAAGCCCATTTGACAAAATGATTTGTGTATGATATTTTGTTTATGCCTTTAAGATTATAGAACTTGTGACAAACTAGAAACGTAGATAAATCTTATTGTATATGGTGTTCTCTATTTTATACAACAAAACTAGCTTTTTAGTTATCTAAATATAGTAACATTGGATATTTGTGATATATTCGTAAAATATTAACAGTAAAGCAATAAAATATGTATCGACTTGTAGTTTGTAAGACATAACTATCTATAATAATTATTTGTAAAACATTATTGTGTGTGTACAGTTTCTCATTATTTATGTATGTTTTTTAGATTTCTTTATTTATATTCGTCGTCATCATTATAAGTTAGTTGTACATCATTGTATATTTAATTAAAAATTGGAAAAATCGCACAGAATAAAATATTCAATTTTCCTTTAAATCAAATTTTGTTTTTTAGTGAAAAATAAAATTTCTGTTCTCTAGCATTCATTATTTCCATAATTTCACCTTCTTGTCACATTGTCTTTCACGCATATGTTTATAAACTTATTAAACCATTATGGAAAAAAACATGTTCAACTATTTCTGGAGGAGTCTAACGAATGAATGAAGACAATGAAATTTTGTAAGTAATGTTACATTATTTTATTTATTACATTTGACTTAATTTACAGTTAAAACACATACATTCGATGGTAAAGCATTGCAGTCCATCAGCAGTTCAAAGGGCAGCTAAACAGATGAACAAACCACCAACACAACCCTTAGCAACATCAACCACTTTCTTGCAATAGGTCAACAGCAGAAATCCTAATGCCGGCGCAAGTACCTACCCTTAAATGTGTTCACATACAAATTGATTCTTT
>JADQWA010000011.1:207515-490512 GCA_018344505.1 Nebria ingens riversi | reverse complement strand
TATATATATATATATATATAATAATAAATTAAAAATCTAGATTTTTGAGCCTGCAAGACATTTCATAAATAGTGGATTTGTTAATCAGTTTATATGAAATTTTCCAACACATTAGATTTTATAGAGCCGTAAAAGTTGTTACTATTAAATTTTAAGAGTTAAATTTTAATTAAAAATTTCAAATGTTGTTTACAAAATAAAAACATCCGTTATAGGTATTCCTTGCAAGATAAACTAGTAGTGAAAGCATGACCGTCCAGTGCCAGTCAAGACTTTCAACACTTTTAAAATAAACCTGCAGTTCTCAACATGCATTATTGTTTTTTAAGTGCATCTATATTTTTTTTATCAAAATTCTTATATTTATATCGCTATTTATTTATTTATTTATAGAATTTCTAACATTTGTTACAGCATATTAATTGATTTACTAATCAGACCTGTATCAAACATAATCTTTGATTTATGGAATGTTCTAATAATGTATAGGTACATTTTAAAACTAAAAAATTCATCTTACAAAACTATAAAAATACTCAGCATTGAACTATTAACCAGTTTATATATTGTTCTAATAATAGCAACAGCTTTTTTTAATCAAAATAGAGAAATTCAATATTTATGTCAAAAATGTATGTAGGTAATTTATGTTTCATGCCAAATAATGTTTAGACAAATATTAAATTAATTATTAAGTTTTAAAAATAACTCTACACAGTTGGCAAGCCGATTTTAAATACACCAGATGGTAATTTACCAAAAAGTTAAATCACAACAAAATCTTAATGTTCGATTTTTATGAATGCATGTTTTTTATTTCATCTTCATTTACATTTAAAAATATTGAGAACGTGTGGTAAACAAACCATAAATGCCGACTTAAACCGTATTCATTTGCCTAAATTTTAAACTAATTTGAATAGGTCACTGACTCTTCTAATTTACGGTGCGCGATTTATTTAAAATTCAAATTGGCCATTTCTATATTTACAACAGCGCTTAATGTTTTGCGGACGTATAATGATTGTTGTATTTATTTGTCGTAAAACGGAAGAGCGCGCACATGGTGGTAAGTGATAAATAAGAGCTCATGCCCTTTACTCGTGCTATCAGATATCGGAATGCCACAAACGCAATCTCGAAAATAACATAACGTAAATGTGCAGGAAGAAAATAAATTCTAATTCAGACACACGTGAAAAATGTTGCAATTCTATTTCCGAGAAACGACGTGTGTACACACACATATTCATTTCTAGGAATGTAACATTTTAAATATGACAACGTTTAGTGAAAATTTAAATCTAAATGCGGATCAATGTCAATGTCAATTCAAAACTGTAATTTTGATTAGATAAAAGATATTACCTATTAATATCGCCATATTATATTGATTTCTTTTGTCACATTCACTTGTAACATAACATAAAAACATATTCATTTTACACTATAATCATGTATGGTATATATAGCTCGCTCGTAAGACCTAAATTTGTCGCTCTTTCTTCTCTAAAGATACTAAACTGATTGACAACAAATTTGTTGCACACAATCTATGAGTACACAATTCATGCTGATTGCATTTTAAATCCATTAACTCCTCTATTTCTGGAGTTATTAGGCCCCAAAAAAGGCAATGACGTTAATTATTGTCTTTAGAACACTTTTAAAAATACCTAAAAACATCGACAATTGCAATATTTTTTTGATCTTGACATTTTTTCATAAATAAAAACCTAACGCCGTTAAATCATACCTATTTAATAATTATCTACTTTTAAATTTGTAAACTACGTTAAATAAAATGGATAAAATCCTCGCTGAAAGTGAACTTTGAGCATTGGAGAAGCCAACGCTTGTTTCCAATTAATATTGATGATATAGTTTGTTTTTTATTTGTCTGTTGTTTGTGAATAATTTTTGGGCGAAACAATTGTACAACACACAATACATACGTTTAGGCAATTGTATAAAAGATGAGATTTTGTGGGAATGTAGAACATAATCTGCATGATTGTTACAGAGAGGAGAATGGCGGTTTTGATAGAATTTAAAAAACCTTGGACCATGTAATTAGTTGTCAGAGATGTGAGTGTTTCCCTTTAAAACTTGTGATCCGTGTATTTTTAATTAGGTTTCGCTTTTTACGCAATTTCTCAAAGATAATTGAGTTTGCAATCTTGTTTGTCGCAGAAAAGTGTATTTCGGTAACTGATAGCTTTTTGGCTTGCAGCCACATTCGCTTCTCTCATCACCATCATCATCGTCATCACCGCGCGAATCATTTCCTCTCATTTCATTTCTTTTTTTTTACCACTCACATATACCACCTCTAGGCTTTTTAATTCAGTTGAACTGTTCCCAAAACACTCGTTTACAAATACTCTTTTTAACTTAACAGATTCTTTTAAATATAATCAACCAACTAACTAACGAAAAATCATTGCTAACTTTTCTTAAAACTAAATGTTAAAAATTATCATTTTGAGTAATGCTAACATGAAGGTATAAAACGATTTCTATCTTAAAATTGTTATTGATTGTAATTGGAGCCGTTAAATACGCTAATGAATAAATTAAAAATCTTCGCGTAAGATAAAATTAAAAATGACGCTTATTAAAGGATGGTTCCTCGGCTAAAATTTAATTTTCTCCTGGCACGAGATATTATTAGACAAGAATTTCTAATTGAAGCGTTAATAAATAATGAAAAGCAACAAAAAAAAAACACTCTTTGAACACTCACACCTTTAATGAAAACCGGAATTGGCCAGAATCCAAAAGACGCTTACCTGAAACAAAAAGAAACGAAATTAGGAGTTATAATTTATTAATAAACAACCGAAAACAAAGGGGCTGGTAATGATAGGGCCCAGATATCGCCTTCATTATTTTCAACCTCAGAGAGTGCTATTTATTTATTTATGTCGTATTGTTTTTAAGAAATCGTGAATTTAAATTTTTAATTGGGGAGTCTTAACACATTTGCACCAATTGTTGAAATTAAAATGAAAATCTCATTAATTTTTAATTAATTTTTTAATATATTTTTCTTTATTTTTCCGAGCTGTTGTTGAAAATTAATTAATTCAACTTCAAATTCTTCAAAACAAAACCCTAAAAAAAACTAAGATTATTATTTATTAAATATTTAAAATATGTCATTTTTCAAATATGTTTCTTTGGAAAAGTAAATGCAAATAAAATATACATTTATGCTATTTGTTTAACCAGCAAATCTTAGTTTTATCCTACATAAATTTCACTACAAGAAAACACATGAATATTGCGAATCTTTGGCGATCCTAGCACGGAGTCGCACGTGCTTATATACATCTTGGTATATCTTACAAGGAAGAAACCTCGCGTCGTATGCAGTACACTCTTCACAGTCGAGAGTCTCTCTTTGTGGATGGGAGGAGATAAGAGAGAGAATGCATTATACAGGCAGAGAGAGAGAGGATGGAAACTACAACGTGTTCCTCAACGTGTTTGTTTATTTAAACTTGACGGGTGACGGGACGACAATAACCATGTGCAAAGCAAGCTTGAAATAGCACCAGTTGGAGGAGGAGAGGAGAAAGCTCAGGTTCATTTATGAATAATGCATGAGAAGGCGCGATCCCCGGATAAAGGATTCCCCAAGACGGCGTGGCATGCGTCCGAAGTTTTCTATAGCCGTTCGCTTGTTTCAATCTTACGGAGGCGCATGTTGGTTCATTGTAAATATATACCTACCTACCACCGCGCACCGGTACAACTCTAACCTACAAGACATGACCGCATCGACCGACAAGCCGGGGCTGGGACCGGGGTCTTTGCCTCTTGTTCTCATCCCGAAACGGACGTCAGGTGTATGCACTTGCACCTTCTCTATATTTATACAGACCCACTACTTGCTGACTGTGTTTAAAGAGGATAGAGTGTTATCAAACAAATCAAAACTATACGTATTGATTAGAAGTTTAAATTGAAATCAAATATTCGTATAATGTGTATAGGTACATTTGCATGGAACCATAGAATTTTTATTTAAAAATCACTAATCATATTTTAAAAAACGATAATTATAATTATCTATCAAATAACCTCCAGACGAATTTGTAACTATGGTATTTTTACCGTATAGACAATTATACAATATTGTATAAAAAACTTGAATGAAGCAAAAGAACTTTATAAGGAAAGAGAGTTCAATGGCGAAATGTGCATGGATGTTAAAGATTTTCTGCCACCCTATTTGAGGGGAATTATGTATGTATTATTTAAAAATTTATAGCTACAGCTGTCAATAAAATACAGATTTATAAACATATACAAGCTCAAGAGCGATGCATGATGTTCTATAATACAGTAGGTGTGTAAAAATGATTTAAAATGTTCTTGTTAGTGAAAATTGAAATCTAAATCTAGCTAACGGCACATAGCAAATTTGTTCCAAAATTGAATTGCCCTCCATTGTACCACGAAGAGGAAAAGTCGTCTTGAATTGAAGACAAGAGCAAACATTTCGTTTCCATTCTTTTTAATAAAATACCTCGTGAACACGCACATTAACGCGTGAACTCTACTAGTACCTACCTATATACCGTACACCGACACCGAAGGAAATGAAAATAAACGCACGGGATGAAAGTGGGATAGCGAGAACACGATAAAACGCACTTTAATCTGAAGATGTTTGCATATTATATACATTTTTATATTTCTCATTCGCGCAACACGAAAGACGAAAGTAAAAGACAAAACAGACATGCAAAGAGGAGCTGAGTTCCTCAGTCCCATAAACAACAACAGCATCACTACCACTAACGCTGTGATGCTGTATGTAGCACAAAAAGTAATTCCCGACATGCATTTCACCATGAATATTTATTCAAATTTCTTCACGCTAAAATATTTTTATTTATCTGTCTGTCACTAGAGATGTATTACGCACGGATAATAACATAAACATTTTTACCAAAAAAGTAGAAAAAAAATGATTACACCCGAGGCAGTGCTAATTTATTTTATATATTACAACTAAACGGTACGATTAACAATGTTTGCCGAACTCTACCGATCACCATATAGGTTTGAAGGACGCGTATCCATACTGGTATTTTTGGGAGCCGTTTTGAGAGTGTATATGTTTGAAAACTTGTGCTTGCTAGTGTACCACCATATTAAAACAGTGGAGATTAGTTAATTAGCGTTATATAAAGTGGCTTAGTTCAACTCCAGCTCAGCAACACGACACCAATTTAGAATATTGCCGGCGAAGGTCAATTGTGAAGTTGTGACAACGTTAATCAGCCTTCATTTCGTTCATCTGAATCTGTATGACTGAGTGACTGGTTGACTGATGCAAGCCACGCTATGTATGTATGCGTATCATTACCGTAATTATTATGATGATAAACGGGAGACAGAATATCACATACATATACGTGCATCATTCGAATTAGCACAGAATCAAATTCCGAGTGAGAGAAAACAAAAATAAAGAATATTTTCCTATAGGTATATGATTATTATATCGTACTAGTGCCTCCATCAAACACATTCATAAATTCTTACGAAAGCCGAAAAACTTTTCATTAAATTCCATTCCGAAAATATCCATTGCACGTCGTTGACATTTTTCCGAAAGCAACACCGCCTAGAGAGTTATTAGCAATATTCTTTGAAAGAAATTTCGAGTTGTACCAAAAGAAAAAACCCAAATACCTTATTCCGACATCCCTATATACAATATTTCCTGAACATCCGGGTAACCTAAATCTGTGGCAAATATATATACGTCTACCGGTCCCTCGGATAATATATGAATAGTGCTGTCTCTTTCTGGTACCTTGGCCCTTTTTAACAGTTACGTCACTGTTCAACACGCGCACACTCACACAGCATTATTCATGTTTCTCTGATGTGGAGTGAAAAAAGATTCCTCTAAAGCTAGACAAGTTTTATTACGACACCTTCTACCTTGTTGAAGATCAATATAGTCTGTGATGTCATATTATATTATTATTATTATTATTGTGTGCACTGTTAGAAGGAATGTTTCGATCTTTAACGTGTTGTGTGCGTGGATGATATTTGCCGTGACTAGTGTATATCTAAGTTACCCTAACCGAGCCCTGACTCCCTGTATTTGTCTGTATGGTTATGAAATTCTGAAATTATCAAGTTATATGCTTCCTAGACAGGGGAAACGTAGTATCTGGAGAAGCCTGTCAATGAAGTAAATTACAGGTGAAAAACCCTATTTGACTTAGACGGAATTCGAACTAGGCACTAGACCATGGTCTCCCTTTCAATTGTCTCTCGTTGAAAGTTGCAACTCTTTGAGTTGTACTTTTGCTTCCATTGAGAATCAAACAAAATCTTCTTCATCTTGTGAAGACTATATTATGTATAGATAGGTAGCACGTGACGTAATAACAAAGTTAGTTGATGTAGATGATACGCGCATGTCCTACTCTGACCCAGGGTTGGTGGTAGTGGAGAGAACGCAATTTCACGGGCATTAGTGAAGCTCGGCTGGGTTTTGACGCCAATCAGATTAATAACGCACCTTCCCGACTCGATCACCGTCGTCGTCGTTGTCGTACCCTATCTACTTTTATAGATATTGGAACCTTGCGGGTATATATCTACTTGTACAATATGAAACACGTGGCAAGTACACATGAGTAGAAAATTATTTCTAACGTTTGTGTCCTTGGTTGCCGTAGTATCAGTAAATGTAAAATCATATACGCACTGGGTCAAATATAAGCATGGCATCCAATCATAACAGAAGTCAAAAAAAGTTTTCGTACCTGGTACCGTTCAATACATGACAAATTTATCACAATTGTGTGTATTCTGGGGCAGGTAACAGCAGCGTCAGTTGTGATGTGGCATGAGAAGACATAGCATAGCTTAGTCAAATTTATAATATCATTTACACACTTTACAACAACGCCGTGCTCGATTGAGACATTACATGGCCAACTCGCATGCGACCATTTCTATTGTATTTTAAGATATTGGAAACAAAACAAAGTAAACATTACCGGTGACGTCTACTTTTGTTTTATACACAATTAATTGGCAATATTGAATAAATATATATATATATATATATATATATATATATATATATATATATTTATATATATATATATATATATATATATATATATATATATATATATTTATATATATATATATATATATATATATATATATATATATATATAAATATAACAAATATGCCTAGATACAGGAATATTATCCTCTAAAGGAGTTTTCTTGAGGAAATTTGTTAGCTTTAAACCATTTTGGAAAAACAATGAATTAAAAAAAATATTTTATGGAAGAGTATCTATTTTATTATTATTTAGAAACGAAGTTTATGAATAGCAGTTTTTGTCACATTAAAATGAATATATTTATGAATATGAACCACGCCCGTTATGTTTTTAATATTCAAAACGCCATACTCATATATTATTCAAAATTTATTAATAGTTTTGTTCCAGTCATATTAATTTTAAAATCAGCATAAAACAATTCAAATGTGATTTATTTGACGTTTTAAATATACTAGCAATATAAATGTATTTAAGAGCAAAATAATACTAAAAATCAACTATTCGTAAGTTAAACTCGAACCAGTTACTGGTGAAGACTAATAATTTATATTATTATTTTAATGATACCTAAGTATGTATCAATAATTTCGGCTGTTTGCAGCGCCGTCCTCAGTAAACACAAGCAACATTAATATACATGTTCAGAATTTTATTTGTGCCAAAATAGGAAATGTATTTGATAATATGTTCAAAATACAAAACCTATAAATTTGATCAAACTTCAATTCTGAAGCGTACAAACGATAAAACTGTCCCATATCCCAACCTCGTTCATTCCACAAAATTTTAAGCACACCATAAAAAGACGCTTATATTGAACGTACGAGCGGACGACAAACTTTAATAATATTGCAATACTAACCTACAGCAATCTGCTCAGCTCAAATAAGATATGAAAGAATGTCTATTTAAAGATCTTTGGAAGACAAGAATTCCCCAACAGAAAGAAAACTAATATTAAATACAAAACTACCTAATTGAATTTTATGATCTAACCCAACAGCAAAGAATGGTCACAAAATGAAAGCATAAAGAAATTTTGTCTAGAAATCAAATAACTGATGTTGGTGATATTTTCGTTGTTTGTTGGAGTACTGTGTTTCAAATGAGATAGGTAAGGGGTGAAGGGTTGGGACGGATTCATAAATAAACACTGTTCTCACTATAGTATATATATATATATATATATATATATATATATATATATATATATATATATATATATATATATATATATATATAGGCGGACAAAAAAATATATACTCGTATATATATGTATACAAAGCGTGTTTACAGGGACACAATGTCCATCATTTATCATTTGGATAAAAACATTGTTTTCTCTTTTCCGACAGGTCCGTCACACAAGCGTAATCGAATTAATTTTCGACAGAGAATTGAAAGTTTCACTGCACCGTGAAATAACAGTGCATTCGAAATATTCGCAGATTTCAACAAAATATTTGTATATACAAGGCACAAATAAAACTCACTAAAATAAAAAATCCTGTCTCTTTTAAAAGTAGTTTGGAATATTTTCTGATGCTTTCTCGATTTTATTGAGACACATTTGAGGAACTCTACCGAGGGCAATAGTTAGAAAAATTACATTATCTATTGTCGAATATATCTTATATTTCATTTTTTATTAACTTTTTCAATACGTGTCTTAAATTGTTTTTGAAATTCATAACGTATATAGTAGATAAATACATGTATTATAGGAAATATGAATATTTAAAATTAGTTCTGATTTGATCTACTTATTAGTAATATATTTACATTTCTTTGAACAAACAAATTACATTACTCAAAACAAACTACATGGTGTTATCATCAAATATATTCCGACATGTTATTGACTACTTACAGAAATAATATACGTGAAACAATAGCAGAATAACACGATAAAAACACATTTATTTGTTTTTGTGTTTTGTTCTCATCATGTAGAAACAAAACACATTTTTCAAGGTAGGTAAATAAAATTACAACCATTTTTGCCTCAGATCCACTCTCTTTTCCAAATGTACAACAAAAACAAAAATACGAAATGCCAACATCTATTGTCTACAAATACACTTGCACGCAAATGTGGATCAAACACCGAAATTAAAAAACATTTCAACACTCTCAGGAATACACTTTCTGTCTCATTTATCAACATTTTAAAATTATATTCATCACAGTTCTGCAATCCAGCTTGGACGCCATTATAGATACTTAGGATAAAAATTTAAAAAAAAAACAGTATCAATTTAAAATCGATTCAAGTCAACGTTTATCATAAATTTACTGCAATCGCAATTGAAATTCACTAGTAATGCGGGTTCGTCTAGAAAAAATGTTAAATTTATTTGACAAACTGACAAAAGACAAAAACTCAGAACGTAACAGGTGCTCATGTAAAACATTCGTTAGTTGTAAATTTATGTTGATGAAATAAACAAATTTTCAGGACATTTCCTTGTCAAAAGGTCCTATAGTTATCAGTGTAATTGCAGTCGTAAATGTCAACGTGAACAAATAAAATAACTTTATGTACATATTCGATGGTTATCAACAGTATTTTTTTCATTTACTTAATAATTTATTTTTTATCAAAATATGTTCATATTTCACGTCATCAAAAAGACATTTATTTCTCATGATAAGTTAAATTATTTATTATGTAGGTATATTTAAAAAATTCAAATGTGTCAATGTTTATATTTTATAATGACGCAAAAACAACTGTACGAAAGTTTGTAAAACGTTATTAACTTAACCCAAATGGTATAAGTCTATTTAGATATAAGAATAAACGGTTCTCATATTATTTAAGATTTACATGCAATATATGCGCAATAAATTATAAACTGTTGGCAGCATTTAAATTTACACACATGCTTAACTCAAACACTTCTAAAAGGAATTCTTGGATCGACAGATTTGATTTTCACACTAGCATTTCGTAACAAAATTACTAGTTTTTACAAAATGGTTAAATTTATTATTAAAATATAGAAATATTAAGAGTAAACTTGCGTATATATGATTTTGGTAAATGATCTACTCTCCGTATAATTTCGTTTGGTTGAGTTTTATTAATTAACAGGGCGAATATAGGATTTGTTGGTGAGATTTGTTCTCGCAAAGCTAGTCGGTAGAGTGGAGTGTCACATAGACAAATCGCAAGTGTTCGCGTGATATATACTCTGGAGTCTAGTCATTCAGAATGAATCCAGACATAGTATATATAAACGGATGAATACAATTGTAAAAGATAAAATTTAGACGCGAAAGGGAGTTTTCGAGAAACGAATTGGTTAAATTTGCAAACGGAATAAATGAACATTGATAATTAACATGGAATATTATTTCTTTTCAAACTGACTACTAAGAGTTAGAAATACTGGAAAATTTCTAAAATTACTTGTCTGATAAAGAACATAAAAAATGGGGATAAAACAATTTAAAAAGATAATAAAATATGATTGCCAGTTTCCAGGTATCGCGATAAATTTAGATTAATATATTTGACGCAATTAAAACATGATTCATTCGTACTATTTATTAATTTATATATACATATATATAAATGCGTCGTAATAGTTTATATTTTTCAAACTGTAGACACTAACGCATGTTTTTCTTTTGCTTTACAATGGACTTTTTGCTATAGTAGTTCAGTAATAGGTGTTATGTAGTTATTTCAGAAAAGTGCCTATAAATAATGGCTTCATAGCACAACTGGAGTGTAAAATAATGACCCCAAATGTAGTTTGCTACAAAAAGAGGTGGTTCATGAAACAAACTTGTAATAGACATTTTTGGGTGATAATAATATGAAGTTGTTATTACACAAAACTTTTCCTAAATCGACATAAGATTGTGTCGGAGTTATAAAAAAACATAACTGGATATAGCGTAAATTTTATAAACACCCCCGCGACGGGAAATAAGCTCTAGAAGATTGTAGAATGAGAAAGGGCCAAAAGAGGGTTGACGGTGTAGGATAGGAACAGATGTTACAGGCATGATAGTATTTGAGAGAACCCAAGTGGACATGCTCAAGTTAATCTAACGTCAAAGTACTTTGGGCCTAAGTTGAAGGGTCTGGCCTAATCAGTCCTGAACTGAGTGCAAATTGCAGTTTAATCAGCGCTCACTGGTAATCTATTCTTCGGTTAATGGTTTAGGCGCAGGCGTGACTTTATAATCATTGTTACACCAAGAACATGTCCGCTTATATTTCTCATATTCGCGACATTTTAGAGAGAAAAAGTCGCCATTTTCTAAGATATGAGAATGCTAGTTATTCGATATGATGTCTACTTTAGTTCATTTGCATTATTATGTATGAGTTGTAAATGTGTAGTGTTAGTGTAGGCGGATCGTCGTATTGAATTATTCTATTTTATGGTGTGTGTGTGTGTGTGTGGTGTGGTGTGAATTATATATTATGTGATTGTATATGTGTGTGGATAAGTGCTATTAGGGAGAGGTACATATGTATATATAGTGTGAGCGGTGGCACCAATCAGCTACATACATACATACATACACGCTCTTCTCATACATTTAAAAGCAGCTAGTAAGCTTGTCAATCATGTGGTGACGGTGTGCGCGTGTATATATGATCCAGGTTCATAGTTTCATACCGGTGTTTAGTTACTAGTTACCAGTGGTACTCAAACTATTATCATTTACAACAATCGATTTAGCACCCCGATTATGAATATTGCCCATTAATTAAGCAAAAATAAATCATTTAAAATATATGTGTGCGCTTTTCTAAAGGAGATAAGAAATCAAACACGCATGCTTCCTTGTTTATTTTTCTTTCACAGACATTTTTGCAGACGCATTCTTATCTGTTCGAAATGTTTACGTTTGACAAAGTTAATTTTATTTTTTAGTAGTTATTATTAATAACAGCTCTAGGATGAGTGTTGACGAAAGTTGATTTTGTTTATGATTGATAAGGCGTTTATTTGAGGCAATGTTTCGTTGCCACTGTTGTGCACAGCCGTTTGCTCCATAAGCTTGGCCTTGTCGTTGCCATGACGTTTGCTAGTCGAACAGACCCGCCCATTGTTTGTCGGCTAATCTTTGCTCTCTCTGGGCTTGAGCTGTGCTTCATATGTGCTCACTCACTATACCAACTTGACATTGAATACCCTTTTTTATTTCCTACTTCTCAGTTCTCGAAACGAACTCCAAACCTCTGATACTAGAGATCGTTTGACCAATAAATTGTTGTTTTAAAAACACAAACACACATATGGTTAAGAAAGATTTCATGTTAAACTAAACCGTGGGGCCAATTATACAAATTATCTTTAAATTTAAATATCACTTAAATACATCGTTTGATTACATCCGCGAAATTCTATACTGATTACTCTCGTAATTGTTGCCATATGGTTTTCTATGGGTGTACTATCAAATGCTTGCATGGATGTGTATATGATGTAATCAAACACCAAATTCGAAATTGATTCCATGTTCAATCACATATTGATTGCTAATCAATGTACAGATATGTTCATTTCATTCCGAATACCTAGAACATAATGACATACCTGAAGCGCATTTGATGTCATGTACAATCAACCAAATTAATCTTCGCTACAGGCATCCCAATATCTCGACCACATGTATTCCCCTTTTCATAAGCATCAGCTAATACTCTCAATTCATAATTAGATCATGTATTAAGGCGAATTGAGAAACTATAACTAATTGTGCTTCTTCGCAATAACTGCAGAAAACAATGGTTTTGCATGAAAAAAGATGTGATTCAAATATACGGTACAATTTGTTGTAATTTGTACATTTTATATACATTGGAAATAGATTAGTGGTAGAATTGGTATGTAGAATTGAAACTACGACAAGAAAAAGAAAACTATCACTTTCCCAGGGCTCAAAGAAGATGTATAGGATTGTTACAGATCTTGTTCTTACATAGAAAAAAAAAGAAATATAAAGTTTTCACAATCGGAAAAAAGATCTGCATGTCCAAATACTTTTGTTTCCACTTTCTTTTTTCTGGTCTTTACCAGCAAAAAAGAATCACTTTATTTACATACCGAAAGAAAATCCACAGTATTTCCCGTTCCAGACGAGAACAGAAACAGAAAAACTTCCATCCATATTTACATTTACTCTTCTGGACGAGACGAGTTGTCGTCCTTCGTTCATTCTATTTTCAACCTGGTTCTTTCCATATCTCGGCTGAGCGCATCGCTGAACAGTTGAGATATCGATTCAAGATTTGGCAGAATGTAAACATTTTTCCCAAACAGTGTGCGACAAGCCGAGCAAATTTATTAAGACTTCAAGAAACTAGCATGCTATGTAATCGAAAATCCAGATATAAATTACCAACCAACAATACGTTTGTTACCATGATAACCAGACACTGTTTAAATATATAACAAACTATGGTCTAGTAATATAATAACGAAGCTTCAAGGTTATAAGAGAAGGATAGATATTTTTTAAAAAAGAGAAGAAATTCAATACGTTTGGTTTCGTTTTTGCTGATTCAGTCACAGGTTAATTTAAGCTCCCGCTCCCTAAATTCAACCACAAAGGTTTTAATGGTAATTCGAGACAAATGATTCAAAATCAATCCAGATTTGACTTATACGTTTATATGTGCCCTATTTAATATTATGAATAATATTAACGTAACTGGTCAGTTATACACAATATCTAAAGAGTATTGTCGTACATTTCGCTTAAGGTGAACCATCAGGCTCGTTTAGAAAAACATCGTGTCTTGCAAATGAAAATTTAAAAAATACCATTCAATGTGTATTTGCATAAAAAATGCCAGGTAAAAATTTCATTTAATTTGATCTTGTATTAATGGAGAAACAAAATTAAAACTATGAAAAAGTGCCTATTTTGGAAGTTTTAATTTTAAAAAAAAAGTCATTCGATGTGTATTTGCATTAAAAATGCATGATAAAAATTTCATTTATTTCTAACTAGTATTATTGGAGATAAAAAATAAAAACCCCCAAAATAGGTACTTTTTCATAGTTTTTATTTTTTTTCTCCATTAATACAAGATCAAATTAAATGAAACTTTTACCAGGCATTTTTTATGCAAATACACATCGAATGGTATTTTTTTTTATTTTCATTTGCAAGGCACAATGTTTTACCGAACTTGATGGTTCACCTTAATGATATCAGGAATGCATCAAACGAGAAAAATAATTTTATTCACCTTTGCATGTGAAGATGGTAAAGTTCAACCCTTTCGCCCACTTGTTTCTGACCCCGTCTGGTTTGAGGGTCATTCCCTCCCCTGTCTACACTACACAAGCGTACCAGTCGCACACGTAAGAAATGACTACCTGCTCCATACGGCCGTAAATTTGAACAAACTGACATTTTTCGTCGGGAAAGTATTAGCTGTGTGTTGTTACGAATTTTAATATTTCATATCAACAAATCTTTTTTCTCTATTATGTAGACGTTTTATTGTACTTTGTTGTCGGCGCGGGTTTTTACATTTTTTTTTATATAAATGATGAATTTTTCTTTTCCGCAGATTTAATAATGGTGTGTACATTTTATGTTTTTATATGGGTCATAGAGGTTTTATATGAAAGCTTCAGAAGCCAGTCAGCAACATTGAAATAATCCCAGCTAGCGCCAGGGTTGAAAAGTCGTTGACATATCCATCGAAAACAAACAACAAAAAAATGTTTTTATAAAACGTTTAAAATGTCGTAAAAACCATTTTTCAAATAATATTACAAACGTTTTCAACCAATGTGTACTACTACTACTACAAGTTTCTATCCATATATTAGAATTACGATTACATGCAATTTTAAGCGGATATTCAATTATAATTTGATGAAACTGAAGAAGTAAGGATGAAGCGTTGAATGGCGAAAGATTGTTGAGGGTTTTTGCTACTCCATTTGATGGGAATAGGCATGAAGTTATGTATGTATGTATTGGATTGCTTTGTGAAATATAGCAAATACGTTCTGGGATTTAATTCCATGAAGTGTTAATTAAAAGCGTAAATTGATGAATGAAATGAATCTTAAATAAATAAAACATTATAAAACGTTTTTGATAGAATTTGAAAGTCGTCGTTAGTCGTGACAAGAGCTAGATTATAGATCTTTGGAACGCAACACAAAGATTATTGTGCAGTTTTGAAGTGGTCGATTTATCATCATCCATCTCCTTCTTTATATATGAGGGATATCTTGGGAGTTGGCCCGTTTTACAACATGTGTATAGGTACTTGTGCAGGTTTTCTTTTTGTAGCAAACGAGCTCACATTTTCTACACACAAACAATATATTTCCAGCAATGTCATTGCTGTGAGGGCCACGCTTGCTAGTCGTGTGGTCAGGAGTAATGTTTCGATGTTATCACCAGGCCGGTTGAAAGGCAACAACATATTATTTACTTTTAATATCTAATGTTATACATAATCGAGATAAAGAACCACGTATAGTACATACAAGGGAGAACTAATATAAAAATATAATCATGTGACTTTGATGTATTAGCTTTTTTGTGTAATTGAATTGGAAAATCTTTTATGTACTACTTATAAAGTTTTGCCCAAATCTACTGCGCCTCTGACCTTCACGCGCCCTTTTGACTAATTGTATGTATTTGTTTACGAATTAAATTAACGATTTAAACAAATAATATAATTAATTTTACTATTTAATTATTATTGTAAATTACTTGTAAAATTAATGTTTTATTGTATAACAAACAACACAATTTCTGTAATGTTTTAAAAATAATCTACTGTTTGGAGATAAAGAACGTAATTAACACCAATAAAATCGAAATTAAAAATGTTTCATTCAAATTTGAAATATAAGATTTCAGTTCATCGTAATGTACCTACAGCGGTCAGAAATAAATAAAGCATATGTGCTACTACACTATTTATTCATTTTGTTATCTTAACATTATTTTTTATACCACATTCATTTAAATAACGTCAGAATATTTAGCATATATGTATGTATAAGTCATTCTGTCTCGTATGCCGCATTTGATATTCCCTCTTTGTTGCAACATAATACTAATTAAAAACAGTGCGTTATTTTTGAATTTCATTAATTTTGTTGTCGGTTGCTGGTGAAAACTATTTCAATGGAATGAAAATATGCTGCAAGACATATATTTCATTTAAGGAATTTTTCTCCAACTGTTATTGTTCTATTTTACAATTGCCTCGAAGTGCGTCGGAATTTTCATTATATAATAGACTTTTCAGATTACAATAGAATGTTTCTCTGCAGGGAAATCATTTATTAACATTTAAAATAAGCGAATGGAGTGTGTATATAAGAATTGAGTTAATTACAGATGATTACAGTGCGAATGTATGACGAAAAGGGTTGAGTTGAGACCCTTGATTCTGGGCCCTGGTTGGAGCGGCGCTACAACACTTTTGTTCAAAGTTCATTTCATAAGTTCTGCCATTGTATTATTCAGTTACGAAAAGTATACTGACATAAATTCATAAATATTTACTAAGCAGCAAGAAAAAAGGAAAAACACACCGTTTCTGCACGCCACTCCGCAGGCTGTAACTTGAATTTAGACCGTGTATTAAAAACAATATAAAGTCGAAGAAAATTTGTTAAGACATTTATTAAAATAATTATGACAGAATTAATTGTTTTTTGTACAATTTTAACTTTGTTAAAAATATGTTTGTTAATATAAATGATGAACTACTACCTCTACAGCAGATCTTTGCGAAATAATATTAATGTGTTTTGGCAAGTTGCCATATTGGCAAATAACAGAATCTTTATGATAGAACATGAAACGAAACAATTTTATAGGCGTTTAACTGTGCAAACCTGGTAATGTATTTCAAACCTAGATTACTTGTAATAAATATAGTGCATTTTTTTTTCTTATTACAAACAACGACCTATTTATTTCTGTGTGTGCGTATGCGTGTGTGTGCATTAGAATGTGCTATGTATTTTATTATTATATTTTTTTGCGCTATTGTGGTAAATAGTTGGCACAGCATAAACACACTGCAACTATTTTTAAAGGTTAACAAAGTAAAATGTAAGACAAAAAGACATTATTCTAGTAGTTTGACGGTATTGGCATTTGTATTGGCTTGTTTTGCTACGAATTTAATTAAAAAACGAATTTAGAATGTGGATATTTTTACCGAATATCAAACTATAAAATATATTTATATAAGTTGCATAAATATTACCACTACATGAATTTATTATTTATTTTTAATAATAATAGCTTTTGATTAAAAATAAAACGTGTTAAACTAGAATTATATATTATTGTTTTTAAACAAAAATTATTTGGATTATAGTATAAATGCAATAGGTATAAAATATTTATTGTTAAATGTACAACAATAGCAAAAAATGTTTGATAATATTTCCCTGGAGGTTTTATAAAATATTAATTCTAACTCTAAATGAGTTAATTAGCATATATAGCATATGGCTTCTGTTTGATAATGAAGTCAATAAAAGCTGGTAATATTTTGAAAATGAGCCATTATAATATCAATGTCATTATTCATAAAATGTCAAAATAAAATATGAAAAAGGGACCTTTCCATTCTCCTTTTTCTTTTCAAGAGAGGGTGAATTGATACATCTAAAAGTTAATTAGCTACTTAATGTAAATTGAGTATCATACGAAAGATGTAAACGTTACTTCTAGATAACACAATGATCTATTTCATACTTATGTATGCTAATGAGACAGCCATTACGCTGTAACATACCATGTTATATCAAATAATACATGAGTATAAAAGTATAGTTGGAATTGTTGTGTGGGACAATTGTCTTTTGTGGTTTTTGTTCATTTAGGTATTTGACGTAACTTCTATTTAGGTACCTACTCGATTTTCTTTTCATTATCCGTAAACAAAGACGTTAACACAATGATATTCTTGTTTACGAGCAACAAAGCATTTTTTTTTTCCAAAATGAATTTCTAATTCGCTTAAACAATATCAATAAAAAATCACCTTGACTTTCAAAAGATGATTAATGAATTATTGCCGAAATTCTAGACATTCCACAATATTTAATAGGTAAATGTTTACTCTACTCGTAGGTATGTATATACGAGCATCACTCATCTTATTTCCTGTTTCCGTTTGTTCACGGGTAAAATATAAATTAAAAAACAATATAACCAAAAATTAATCATAGATAATCTATAACACACATACAAAAAAAAGAACTTTCCTTTTCAATCCAACGAATTCAGTGTGCGGTATTTTATACCGTATGAGTATATTAACTGACCTTCGCCAATGTTTCAGCCTGATACCGCTAGGAGCGTTTGCAAATCACGGAATGGAACACTCAAGGCATCGCACACACGCACGAAATAAACTAATTATTTATTTTTAATTCGGTCATTTTGCAGATATATATTATACGAAATACGGTTGTTGCTGAGTAGTTCTCAGAATTATTTTCTCTCAAAACCGCAATAAGAATTAGAACAGTTCTAAATATGGAGCACGTTTAAGGTCAAGGCAAGGACTTTTAATTTCTGTTTACAGAGCACACCTGGGCAATTGCATTCGTATTTTTATTATTGATTTTTTTAAAATCTAAACTTTGATGTGTGATTTAAACTTTCATTTTATAAATCAGTTTTCAATCCAAGTAGAAATATAAGGGAATACGTAATATTCAAAGCTAAATTTAGTGTCAAAGTTTGAAGTATTTGAATTTGTTTCTATGCACGTTTTAGCTATTATAATAGATTATTTAAAATAATCTTTAAATTATAAAAGAAATGCTTTATCGTATAACGAACAATCCAATAGCGCAAACATACATATAAAAAATAAGATAAAATTTTCAATGTCAAGTATATTCACAAATGTCACTTTTTATCGTATTAATTTATATAAATAAAAATATCATACTAGAATAATAGAAAATGTTTCAAAAACAAATAAACGGCGATAAGTTTTTATATAAAACACACTAAAACATAATAAAATACTTGGGGTACTCAATATTTGTTTATAATCTATATACATCAACTGTTTCAAGATAAGTTTTCGTAACGAACAATCTAATTTGCATAGTTTCCTGAAACGTTTCGCATCCTAAAGCTCTTCCAGCAGAGAACATCATGGGCGCAAAAAGTCGTTCATTTCCTCATTTTCCAGTGTGCGTGAATTCAATTTTCGCAAACACGGTCGACTGAATCCGGCAAACGATCAAGGGCGGACAGGGACCAGCAAACAGCGGCAGTCAGTGGCGTTACATGCGAAATTAATGATGGAACAAATCTCACATACGACCGAACGCGACATGCGGGTATCTCTCTATACTGCGATTCCCATTTGATAATCAAACATTTACATAGCGTCAATCTCAAACAGATTATAACTAACACTTCCAAAACAGGTGTTCAAATTCTAAAATAGTCTAAAAAAAAAAATGTCGATCAATTAGATTTGAACCCAAAAGACTTATAAGCAAGACAACGAATTTTTCAAACTTAAGATTCCCCCTTTTTTGTTCATGAATTATACAAATCATGCAACTATTGGTCAATAAAATATTACGAAGGATGATTCAAAATTGGAACTACTCTATGGAAGCGACAACCTCATAGAAGAAGATAGAGTGACGGAAGAGACATATAATCTGTGTGCGAGAGAGGAGAGTAAAACAAGGCAAGCGAGAGAGTGATGAGGAGTGAGTGAGAGCAATGAGCGATGTGACGGTCACCGTGCTTGACCTTGACCTTAGTGAAACTAGCTTAACGCATGCGCAATGGCCGCCAGGTAGCACAGCACGAGGTTACACTGGTGTAATGTGCAAGAGGGAGTGCGATAGACTGCTTCCACCATGCATAGGAGTAGGATCAATAGTGGGCGCAATGTTGGTATCTCACCACCATCCATTCAGGCAGGCAGGCTGCAGGAGCAGGAACTTTTCCCCCGGTAGTTGCAACAGCCAGCCTCTCCCTTCCCACCCACACAAGTTTCGATTTCCCATTCTATGCATTTTCAGTTCACATGTGCAAAGCCATGTGGTGTAAAGTAAGTAAACGGATGAGGTTTTGACTGTTGAAAAGAACTAAATTGCTTTGGGAACTTTGTGTTATAGTTACTAAGATGCATTGAAATCGCAAGTCGTTGCAGTTTATTGAAAATCTAATTGTTAAAAAGCGTAATCTAGTAATCATGTGTGAAACTGACAGCTTTATAACTCGTTATATGGCTAACTCCTCAGTAAGAAAAGCATAAAATAAAAACTGGTTCAAACAAAACCATTTATAATATCAACAGCGTTGCATTCTGGAATAGACAAAGTGTTTATCTAGTGGAGCACCGGTGCATTGCACGCTCAATAAGTTGCGCGCAACAAGGATCGATTCCCGACCAAGGAGTGAAAGTTTGTGTTGACCGCCGATTCGGTTGGGAGTGCAAACTAGAGAATCGTGCCAAGAATTTATAAACCCACTCGAGTACTTCAATTACCCTACTATATTCACTTCCATCAGGGGCTATTTTAGAAAATATCGGGAATGCATCGAAAAATATATCGTTTTCTAATAAATATTACTTGAACCATTTCCGAACTAAATCTTAAAAACGTATTTCTCTCTCTCTCAACTAGAATGATATACAAAATTGCTCTCTACACATATATATATATATATAATATATATATATATATATATATATATATATATATATATATATATATATATATATATATATATATATATATATATATATATATATATATATATATATATATATATATATATATATACATATATATATATATATATATATATATATATATATATATATATATGTGTTAGTTCATCTTCCATGGCCGCCTATGTACTTCTAACAAAACTTAATCTCCCAAAACACATCAAACATAAAATATGCAAAAACCAGGGAATTACCGGCGATGTTTACGCGAGCCTCCTAGGGCTTAAATTGTTGCTCCGGAAAAAATGCCTGTACAACTCTGTCTTAGCTTATACAGAAATGTTCAGCTCGCTGCTATTCTCCAAGGATCGAGTCTATTGCATTAAAAATTTACTATCTATTCATGTTTAAGTAGAAACACTTTCACAATTTTACTAAATTATTTAGTTGCTCGTTTAATACATATTAAATAGACCTATAATTGTCATATATGCCAATTTCTTGTATGATTTCAAATAAAAATTGTAACTTTTAAACAATTTCCTAAAACACATATTACCTAATTTTAAGCAGGGCATCAGAGAAATAAAAATATTCAAACTGCAATTGTATTAAGAAATAGGAACAAATACAAAGCTGTAATAATTGTACAATTTTCTCCGTGTGAGAAAATTTGGTATTACCATTACTACAACATATCAAATCCTTATCAATATCAGCTCTAAAATATGAATAATAATAATATCTAACCTTAATTGACAATGTAGCAAAACCATTTTAGAGTCTAGAAACTCAAGATGGCACACATTCAAATTGCACACTCTTGAATTGTCCACACTCACTTCACAAACACACTTTTTACACATTTAAATGCACAGAAATAAAAAGAATCTGTTTCTACACTGACGGGCACATCACTACTAACATGGCATGTTCTAGAAATCGATTTAATCACGTCAAAAATCGGTTAGAACTTGTCGGGCAATTAAAAATAATTTTCAATAAAATGCTAATGAATTTTCTAGTGTAATAGAGACCAAGTATTACACAACATACTTGTATTTACTATAGTTTTTAAATAATAATATTACAATTTATCCACTCGGATTTTTCTGTACACCTTTAGTAGAATTTGGCAATTAATTATCAACCATGGTAAATGGAAATATTAAACAGATATTCAAAAAAACTAAATTAGAAAATAGAGTAGACATTTTTATTTGATGCACACTGCGCATGCCTACAGAAAACTATACATAGGCGTACCAGCAAAAACATACTTTGAGTTGACTAATTTTTGAAACTTTATTAGACTCTTAAAAAATACTTTAGATACTCTATTCATTCAATCTCCTTTAGTACATACATACATACATACATAACTTTATTTCCTATCAAATGAGGTGGTAGAAACCCCTTTACATGCATTCCTATCTTTCGCCTTTAAAATCTGTCCTTACAAGCATTATAAATGATATTAATACCGTTTGATGATGGTGTGGAAGAATCTAATTTATTCTAAGAGGGACTTGGCATTCTCGTACATCATGTGTGCACAAAATAGTTTAAGTTTGTGAAATGTATATCAACAAAACTATAACAGAGCGTGGGAGGAGGAGTAAGAGGAGGAGAAGAAATGCCATTACGACAGTGAGTCGTGAGTATTTTGAAAATCGTGGGTTATTGGCGATAAATTGGCGAACGTAAAGTGCAAAAAGTTGTGTGCGTATGCGAATACGTGCGGTGTGCTTGCTGTGCGTTAGTTCGACTCTCTGTGACTATTTGCTGAGTCACATATAGATATATATATATATATATATATATATATATATATATATATATATATATATATATATATATATTATATATATATATTATAGAGTAGTTGTCGTCGTGCTGAATTGAATCCACATTCATCGATGCGAAACGCGTTATGTGTGTATATGTATGTGTGTGTGTGTTGTGTGTGGTGTGCGAAATGTGTGCACATATCTGTGTGTTGGTGGCTTTGAGCCTTTATAATGCGTCTAGGCATGTTCGTGTCCTGCTATATTCAACATAGAAAAGAATTTTTTAAGAGAGCGAAACTCCCTCATATTGATTCTATACCTATATATAGATATATTGTATATATAATTAGCGAATAATCTAATATTTATCTCTAGTAATTAAGCCTATATTAAGAATTGTGTTTGCCACAATATCTAATAGCGACATTTGAACTATTTCATACATGTATTTATAAAATGAATAAAAATTCGTTAATAAAATATTTAACTTTCATTGTAATTGATTCAATGAACTGAAACCAATAAATTGTTAAAATAACGTAATTATAACAACCAAATCTCAAATTACAAACACCGCGAGTTGCATATTTTTAGGCGTTTATAATATATTAATACTTATTAGAAATAAATTACGAAAACTAGACGAAAACAATATTTTCAAGTGCTTGTTTTAAAAACTTATTAAATGGCGAAAGATTGTCAAGATGTGAATGTAGTAAAGGGTTTTCTTCCACCCCATTTGATAGGAATAGGCATGAAGTTATGTATGTATATGTGTGTGTGTGTGTGTGTGTGTGTGTATGTATGTATGTATGTGTGTGTGTGTATGTATGTATGTGTATGTGTCTGTGTGTGTGTGTGTGTGTATGTATGTATGTATGTATGTATGTATGTATGTATGTATGTATGTATAGTACAAAAATCAGAATGACAAGATTTTTAAAGCCAACCATCAAAGTGCAACATTTATCTACTAATTATTTACTTATATAGTTATAATGATTAATGTACCAGGTGACATAAAACTAAAAATAGTTCTTTATGATAAGAAAAAACATGATGAAACGAATTTCTAAGTACCTGTAGACTGCCTGTCGTCAGGAAGAAAACATAGGCGTAGCCCCTGGGCAAATGATTTACGGGTGTACAAACTAGCACATTGCAATGACGGTAGAAACATTCGCGAGTACATAATTCAATTACCAATCAATAAACGAACAATATTATGTATGTATGCATGTATTTCGATTTATATCAAAAATGAATCCAGACAGATTTTTTGAAAAATATTCTTTTGTCAAAGGTACTGAAACCGGTATTGTTGGCATTGCATGCAATGCGTTAGGGTCCTTATCAAATGGGACTTATCACCATATCATTCTAGTGTGCTATAAGGTGGTACGCATACATATATAACTTTATGTAAGACGGTTGATTATTATTAATTACTATATAGAAAAATATTTTTAAGTCACGCCACCCAAGAGCACCGTCAGTACTTTACCTACGTAGGTGTATATGTATTTTTAAATTAAAATTGTGAATAACTAATGTGCCTGCAACACGACATACCACGGATGCAGTCACCCTATATCTTTCTCTTTTCCTATATTTGCCCCTTTTTTAACGCTTTTTACTAGTCTGAAATTACATATGCATTGAAACGCATACATACATAATTTTTAAAAATATATAAATCAATTTCGAAACCAGTGCACTCTATAAATAATACTCTTCTGAATACGACTATAAATATAATTGATTTTAAAAATCTGTGCAAAACAAATCTAACTCAAATATGATTAAATTTTGAAAATAAAACAACATTCATAATAGTGGGTAGGTGACTTTTTTTATGTTTGAAATTAAATGATAACAAGGTCAATATTGATAATTCTAGTGTTATAATTATTTGCACATTTACGATAAGACAAATTCTCTATATTCGTGTCGTTTACATATTTTGCCACAAGAGCAAAAAAACATAATGATTGCGCATGCGTTTCCAAGATAGTAAACTTATTAATCACTCATAATTTTGTAAGCAAATACGCAAGTGTTATTTCATGAGTTCGTTGACATCATGCGAAAAAAATCTTATATGTATGTATGTATGTATATGATGAAACACAAACGGCTGGAGTTTTATATTATGCATAAAACAAAAACTTACGCAGCTATAGAAATAGATGAGTATTTATTTTTGCAGGATTTCAACCATGCTAAAAATACAGATTTGTCTGTTCCCAATAGCTGCGGTGCTTCATAGCAATTCATTGGCAATACGATGTTATTTAATAACAAATATATTCTCAATTTCTTCGCACTTGAACCGTTTTCCAAATCACACAAGCAACACTCTAGTGTCGTTTAGGTAATTTATCTAACGAGTTTATAATGCGTTTGGAAATGTCAACTTGGTTCGTTCACTGTGACGTTTGGTTCTTGTGTTTGCGTCCGTCGGAGTTCATGGGCGCTATACGCACTTGTTTGTTTTCGAGGTTACCTACACGTTGTTCAAGCACTGCTTGATGATGGCGAGATTGGTTACGTGCAACGCCGATGTTGTTGTTTTATCATCTCGCTACGTTCCACCACTAACACCAACGCAACGCAACGCAACGCAACGCCAAACGCTATTGTGTTACAGCGAACGAAAAGTGGAATTCATAATTCTTAGAAATCTTATGCACGAAAGAGCCACACGTCCAAAAACGGCGCCATCAATGAAAGATTGTTAACATCATATACTGTAAATAATAAACATGTTGCTAAAATCAATGAGGAAACTAAAGTCGTCTCAATACTTCGCGGTGTATGTGAATATACACAAATGCCAAAGAGATGGGTGGAAGAGGATGAAGATAACGAAGACTACTAGAAGCAGGTATGATACAAAAGTCTTTCAATCGAATATACGTATATATACCGGATTCCGTAAGACGAAGGAAGTAAGGGATGGAAGAAAGGAAAAGACGAAGATAGAGAAACATGGTTTCCAATTACTGTGATATTTTTCAGATGAGGAAACCTGAATAAACAGCAAGTCAAGCATACCGCACATAGTACAAGAAGGGATGCGTTTTATTTTATTAAGGGGCGAAAGGTAGCTCGCGCTTCATACAATGTCAGAGACTACTTATTGGACATCAACAACAAGAATTAAATAGAATTCTTCAAATAGAAGATTGTTATAGTACCTATAACTCTTACTTTTCCTCTCAACAAATATAAAATATAAAATAAATTTCATTATTTATACATACATACATAACACCAAGCCTATTCCCATCATATAGGGTGTCAGAAACCCCTTTACATTCATTCACATCATGACAATCTTTCACCATTCAACTCTATCCTTACAAACTTCTTTCGCTTCATACAAATTCATTAAAGCTTCTTACAAACTCTTCTAATTCACTTGCTCACAACTTTTCTTTGTTTTCAATTTAGCACAACTAAACTTCAACTATACAATATAAAAAATTCATTCTTCACCAAGGTTAAATTTTATATTTAAAAAAACTTTAGATTCTCATTTTCTTTTGGATTACTTTCTATAATTGATATCTAATGCATTTATCGAATAAATACCTAAATTTGATTACAAAATAAACATTCAATTTTAGTTAACAAAATAATCGTGTATACATTAACCTTGAAACACCGAAACGGAACTTCAATATTCCTAAATAATAAATGAGCCTTTGTTAATTTGTGTACCAGAAGATTATGATATTGAATCATTAATGGATCAACTTATATATACATATATATATATATATATATATATATATATATATATATATATATATATATATATATATATATATATATATATATATATATTTATATAAATGCTAGTCATTTTATTACACGGAGTTTTTTGAAAATGTTACCAAATGTTCATCAGTAAATATGAATGTGCAAAATTAAAACGTTGTAATATAAATATAGTTAAAACAGCGGTTGATTTACGGTGAGCTTTGAATCACTACAGGGGTCACCCCGTTCCATTTGGCATGTCCAGCTGCTGCGTTTTTTTTGCACAACAATTCGCTAAAAGATTATATATTGTATATTTAGCGCTAAACCGGTAGCCCTAACTTGAAGTGATGCTAAAACGATAAGAGCAAAATTATAAAATAGACGAAAATATGTTTGTATTTCAGGAAAATTTCAATTGAAATAAATCCAACTAGTAGAGTTTGGTTTAATCTATTCTGAGTTGGTAAAAACATGGAATAATTTTTTGAAAATCCAGTTTGTTCGCTTCGAAACTTCTAATAGTTCGCTTTGGTTTGGTACAGATACAAAGACGGTTAGATGTGTTGTTGTTGTCGTAGAGCTTGTTTTCAAGGACATCCTACAAATCATTAATCATTGAACCGGTCCGCAGCAAGAACGCAACCAACGGACCCGGTCTCGGTATTGTCTCGGCGACTCTATAATCTGTATAACCACACTCTGTGCACCTGAAACATAGTTGCGTAGAGGTAAAGAACCAATAAATTGGCTCTAAGACCAAGTCTACGCTGTCCACCTCACTATTCGAGTGTTAACATTGATTTCGCACAGTGAAAGTGAATCGCATCAACTTGCATACATTCTGTGCACAGTTAGAACTTATGATGCCATCATTAGTCCGGTTAAAAATAAACTTCATAGTTGTTTTGTTTACCATGCATTAGTCAACGATTATGCACTGCACTTTTTCTTGCTTTTTTTTATGATATGTTTATCAATAGTTTATTTTTATATATTTTTGTCAGTCACATAAAGAGTTGTACAATTTTTCGACTTTCGGGCACAATAAAAAGTTGCGATCACATCAGTTGGTTACGATACGACTTGGGGCGAACATTAACTTTAAACGTGTTTTCGCGAATTGGTCTCAATATAGAAATCCTTTATTTCTTTTTTATGTGTGCGTGTGTGTGTGTGTGTATGTGTGTGTGAGAGAAAACCCCCACGAAATTCAACTTTTTACGGTACAGCATGTGCAATACGACTGTGGTTATCTGCATTGGAAATATGCGGAATAGAATATGTTCTATCTGTAATAAAAAGTCGGTTTGCACTAAGCGATTTTTTTTATAAATATAACGTTATGACAGCAATAACTCATAAAACATTAACTATATATATATATATATGACGAAATATAATATTACTATCTATAAAAAAGTCGCGTAAACTGAGCTTTAACTTATTTGAGTCAATTAACATTTTTTATATAGTCTAGCACGTGCTAAAGTAGGTAATCATATTCCAGGGATAATATATTTTATTTTATTTATTTATTTATATATATATATATATATATATATATATATATATATATATATGTATATATATGTATATATATGTATATGTATATATATGTATATATGTGTATATATATATATATATATATATATATATATATATATATATATATATATATATATATATATATATATATCTACGTCTATAGAGAATATTTAATATTCTTGTAAGCATTCTGGTGAAACCACAAATGTTACAACCACGAGACGAAACCGCAATGTTCCAAGTACTATAGCCCTATTTTATAGAGTATGAAGAGTTTATTAAAACAGCGGTACCAAACATCTCTAATTGCGAAACGCAAATATTTACCAAAAATGCTCCGGAACCGTATTTATAAATTGTTACAGATCGCTTATCATTGCATCCTAAACTACAAATGGATGGTAGATTACAGTTTTGGAACTCTGCTCTAGAGTTTACTCTGGCAAGGTTTTAGAAGACTGTCTAGATTTATCGACAAATCTAACAAATTTCTAACATTTGTTAGTGTCTCAAGAAATCAAATAGCACAACGAATAACTCATGTAAACCTCTAGTTTTTTAATTTGTTTATATAACAATATATAAAACAAAAAAACCTTTTTGACTATTATAAAAAGTGGTGAAACTAACAACAGCTACTTCGAAAAACTGAATACACACTGACGTGAACCACGGCGGAGCACACAAGCATGGGACAGGGCAATGTGATCTCATGAATCCGTATGTGTGTTGTTGTGTTTGTGAAGTGCATCAGCAGGCAAAGTAGCGGCAATCCTGCAATGCAACGGGAACAGGCCACGAATTATTGTAGGAGCGGTTGCCTAGCGAGTGAACAGTTGGCCTTGTTGAAATGCACTCGACCACACTACATACATCACCTTCATATGAACTTTACAGAAACATCTATGCACATTTTCACGAACTTCACAATAGTTTAAAAAAAAGACGAAGCAAAAAACGTACAAACATCCGAAAGCAACAACAAACGAACTCATACACGCCGCAGAACATTTTTTACTAATGAAAACATAGGTTGTTGAAGAACCGTAAAAAAAACACCAGGAATCACCAATTCAGACGAATTTGCAGAATGATCAATTTTAAACCTCGCAGAAGACTCAGGAAGAACATTACTAAAGACGCACCTCAACCACATGTCGCAGAACAGATTTTTGTAACAAAAAATAAAAGTATTAAGAACTGACTGCCGGAAACTCCGGAAGAACATTATTCACAAACACACGCACTTATACCAAAACGTTTGCCGTAAAACAGTTCGTTGTTTTGCCTTTTATTATTTAATTTCTAAAAATAAGTATTGGAAGAAATTTGCTTGCACATGGCGTAATTTGTTTTAAAACCCTTTGTTGCACGTTCGGAAGGCTGAAGAAAACTCGAGAATTACCGTAAACACGCACCGTAAACGACGAACAATTTTTATTTTTATTTAACGATTCTATATCGTTGGTTTCGAAACACTTGCGAATTTGTTTACACAAAAAACACCAAGAATTAGCACAGTAAAACACTCACCTATTTTTTTCCAATTCGTTATGAGTCGTCCTGTAAATAGAAAACAAACAAGAAATTAATATTTATGCAATAAATTATGACGTGTTTGATTCGATGATAATAATAATAGTTTTACTTTTCACGTGTTCGTAAACAAAGAAATTGAAATCATTTATGAATTTATCTATGTAAAACAAAACAATGTTTATCATGTTCATAGTGACGTGTTCGATTGTACTCTAGTTTCGTAATTCGCAAATACGTAAACAAAGAAATTGAGGTGTTTTTGACAGTTTAGTGTGCCGTAGGGAAAAATTGGGTTATTTATATATGTGTATGTGTGTGTGAAAGGGTTGTATTTGATGTGCTTACCTGCTACCCTGAGATTTTTTCGTCTTTGGCCTTTTCGTGTGGGTCCTACAGTCGTCGGGCATAGGCAACGTTGAGGCATATCCGTGCTCCTTTGCCTCTATAAAACACATGGAAAACAATACCGTCAAAATCAGCTGATTCGCATGCACAAAAATAACTTCGGTGCTATGTTGACGTGGTGGTCAAAATGTTTAGAAAATTGCAAGTAATAACTAACCTCTATCCCGCCTTTCTAAATATTCTGCGGCTTCCAGTAACGCAGCAATGCTCATATTTGTAATTTTTTAATTTATATTTTTATTATATATTTATTATAAAAAGTAAAACACTAAAAGAAGAGAAATATAACGGACTAACGACAGCACAGGTCCGCGCCCTACGAACTCACTCGGCTATTTATTGATGTCAAACGCACACAATTCCTTGCTTGTCAGTGCGCATGGGACCACGCGTTTATTGGTCGACGGGGCCCGATGTGCGTTCGGCCAGCCAATGCACCGCTGACGTACCAGTCACGTGAAACGCATGCCTTTCAAACGTCATGAACAAAACAAAACAGCTGTTTGATTCAATTTTCACAATTCATATTCGATTTGTACAGTTATCACGATTTTGTTCACACTTATATTCAAAACACCAACAATACTGATTTTAATTCACTTAAAACCACAACAAATGTGCACAAACAATATTAGTTTCTTGCCAAATGTAAAGTTTAATTAAAACGAAAATACGGAATTCTATAAAATTAAATTTTATTAAATTAAATTTAAATACATTTCATTTATTTTTGATTATTACATTTTCTTAACAGGTGCTATATTAAGTATGGCCAAACCATTATGTAAGACTTGTTGAATACCGTTTAACAAGTATATTCTTGAAAATAAAACTGGCATCATGTGTGTCCTTGCGTCCTAAAAAATGCATTTAGTTTATTTCTACAAAATGTGACATTTCGATTCACTCACAGTTAAAATTCGAACTCGTCTATAATAAATACTAAATAATGAGCAAAATGAATCCAAAAATATACATAAATTATGCGTATTTAAGTTGCAATTATTTATTTCTTGTATGCAATTTGTAATCATTTTCGGATATTGCAATAAGTAAACATATAAAAGTTGCCATTCTTCCTATAAATAAACATTAATTATCTACTTTAACAACAAAATCAGCGAATCGTAATACTTACAGGCTGATTTAATAAAGAGAAATCGATATCTTTTATTGTTGGTAATTGTGGATATAAATTTTGTTCAACTTTTTTATGGAATTGTTTTAAAATTTCTGCAATTCTTGCACAATTATATAAAATAAATGAAGATCCTAAAATGATTAAATTATCAAAAAAAAATATTCAACTATTAACTTAAATTTACAACCTTTGTAAGAAGAAATTGAAGTATCTATATTATCAACTAAAGGTCTTTTAGGCTTAACATGCAACAAATCAATAGTAACAGCAGCTTTTCCTATTGTTTGGAAAAAACCAGCCCAACCAGCCTCAGAATTAACTCGCATCCCATATCTATGTTGAGCCATAAGCCTCATATCCATAGTATACTTACTAAAAAAATCACAAATTACACAAAATGACTAATAAACTTACAATTGATAATTCACTTGTAATAATCTTCCGCTGTTACATCTGTATTCTTCTTCCCAAACTTATTACTAGTTACAACACCAACAAGAATTTTCTTCGTTTCTAAATCACTTTCGGAACGATTTGTTAAATAAATCACTTCAGGATTCGTTTCATTAATTGCCGTATTTAATTTGAGCAAATTTTCAGTTACATCTTTGATTAATTTTATTCGCAATTGCGTCAAATCAATTTCAGATAAATCATCCGAACTATATTCAGTTTTTAATTGTATGTTTGAGTTGAAATTAAATTTGTGTGCTCCATATTTGTCTTTCTCTGTATGTATGCAATTTAAAACAACTTCAAATGTTTTCATTCGATTTAAAAATATTAATAATTTTTCATCTTTTATCGTGAATTTTGAAATAGATATGTGCCACATATTACTAAGCGAAATAACATTTTCGAAATCATGAGTTTCAAAATAATTGAATTTATTTTTTGATTCGCCTAAAGTAGTACATACTTTTTTCCAAGCCTCGATATTTATTGGGCAACTAATTTCGCCGTTTGAGTTAAGTTTAAAGTTATTTAAACGAAATATTTTAAATTGAAACTCAGTTGGTTGATTGTTTGTTAAACAAAAATATAAATCGTTTAAAAACGAATCGAGTAAGTTTAATTTCTCCATTTAATAGAACTAATAATCCTTGTATTCTATTTCGAATTTCTTGAAATCTTCTTCGGTGAAAACTGTTTCACTAACTTCTGGCACCACTTTAGGTTTCACTGATTTTCTAGTCACAGCACGTTCGATCACTTGGTCAGCAATTTCTTGGGTTATATTCACCATACATGATTTTTTAATCAATTTAATCCGTTTTAAATTCTCTTTCAATATTTCTTCTTTCGCTTTTAATGTATTGCGAGCTTCATTCACTGAGATTTTTCTATTTGATCGAATTACTTGGTTTTTGTTCACTTTCGTTACACGTGTTGCTAGTTTCTTCTCAGTTTTCGTTTGCTTGTTTTTACTTTGATGAGGTTGTTCTAAATCAGGATCGCACAAAGCTAAACTTCTTCTCAGTAATGCCGAAGACATAATTTACATATTATATACTTTAATAATAATATTATTACACTTTACACACTTCGATGAACTGTCAACAAAACGTTGAGGTTATGTGTAGTAACTTGAGAAACACCAACCTTACAATGTGAGCAACTTTGTTTCATAAATATAACTAGATAATCGTTTGTTATTTTATTTATATGAATTTAGAAATAACTAACTTATTTCTCGCGGTTTTTTAACAATTAATACCGTAGTGAAATAATATAAATTTGAATTGAAAGAAAATAAATTAAATTAACTTTTATTGGTAACTTTCATTTATCGAGTTACCACGTCCCCACTGTTCGGAAGGTTTTATATAGAGCGCATTTCAAACGTGTCCTATTTGACAGCTAGATTTGAACGTGGCTACATAACCTTAACGTAACATATGAAAAACTAAAAAATGAACAAATTCACATATTTATTAGTGTCGTTTTTATTTCTAACTTTCGTACAATCCAACGCTCAACTACTAGAAGGCTTGTACTGTGGCAAAGAAAATTGTTACGATGTTTTGGGTGTTACACGCGAATCAACGAAAAGTGAAATCTCAAAGAACTATCGACAACTCGCAAAGAGATTCCATCCGGATTTACACAAAGGTGAACAGGCGAAGAAAGAAGCCGAGGAGAAGTTCAAAGA
This sequence comes from Nebria ingens riversi, assembly GCA_018344505.1. Taxonomy (NCBI): domain Eukaryota; kingdom Metazoa; phylum Arthropoda; class Insecta; order Coleoptera; family Carabidae; genus Nebria; species Nebria ingens. The sequence continues at coordinate 457,343 of JADQWA010000011.1, read as the reverse complement.
AATCGCCACCGCTTATGAGATACTGAAAGATGAAGAAGCACGTAATGATTACGATTATATGTTGGACAATCCCGATCAGTATTACGCACATTATTATAGATATTATAGGAGAAGAGTTGCACCAAAAGTGGATGTGCGCGTTGTCGTGTTTGTGACCATTTCTGTGATATCCGCTATACAATATTATAGTGCTTGGCAACGTTACGAGACTGCCATCAAATATTTTATGACTTTACCAAAGTACAGAAATCGCGCCATGGACGTGGCGGAAAAAGAAGGTATGCTCGGGAATAAACGTGCTGATCGCGGTAAAAGCAAATCCGATCAGAAGAAGCACGTTGATGACGTCATACGGAAAGTTATCGAAGAGAATATGGATATTAAAGGAGCCTATGCCAAACCGAGCATCTATGATCTATTATGGATCCAGTTGCTTATTTCACCGTACACACTCGCCAAATATATTATGTGGTACGTTATGTGGATTTGGAAGTATAATATTCGAAAAGAGCCATATGGCCGCGATGAGCAGTTGTATATAATTAGGAAATTTTTGAAAATGGGACAATATCAATTCGACGCTTTAGAAGAGGAGAAAAAGGAAGATTACTTAAAGCGAGAGTTGTGGATTAAAGAAAAATATGAAGAATGGTTTAAAAAAGAGGAGGAAGATATGAAGAAATCGCTAGCAGAGAATTCTAAATATAAAGCATATAGAAGATATATTAAGAACCATGGCCCTAGCAGAATGACTTTCGACGATTCGTAAATAGTAAAATGTGTTATATATTTTAATTATTTTTATACATATTTATTTGTGTTACATGTACAAAACTTAGTTGCATAAACAAAATATCGATTATCATAAAATTGTACTTTAAAATAAATATATAGAGAACGAAACGAACGAAATAAAAAGCATATTAATAATTAAATGTTAGACCTAATTTGTACTTTTCTTTTTCCTGGTCTCCCACTTATTTTTCCATTTGTCGAGAAAACAATCTGTTATTTCTAAATTCTGTATGGCTTCCTAACAACAATATGCTTACATAAGAATGTGTGCAATAGTAGTTATAATTGAAACACAATCATTAAAAATTAAACAATCAAGAGAGTTACAATTTAAAAAAATAAATAAATGATTATAGAGCACTGATTAAACACGTTTTTTTTGTATGTTTGATAACGAAGTAACAAATAATCAGCAAGGACACAAAAATTAATTAATGTAAAAATTTGAAAGTATTTTTAAATAAAAATTTAAGAATTCGTCTACAATAAAATTTTAATTGAAAAACCGCACTTTCATTTTACGCCAAATTTATGCATCACTAAATATGTAGTGTACTAAAGTGAATTAACTTATATAATTCAAATGTCTTTGATTTGCATTGGTTAAGAACCAAATATGAAGAAATAAAAAAATACTTACGGTCCAATCATCTATATCAATTGAAATTATATGTTGTCTATAAGGCACATTTCCCTTTTTGGCTTTCTTTATTTCATGACTGGACATAGGAATAACGTAAAACTCTCCATCATTGTCTAAAAAAATACACGGTCTGAATTTACTAAAGTTTATGTATAATTATTTGGTTAATTTCCAATTATTAGATCGGAAATAATCGAACAACGCCGAATCAGTACATTCATATTATGCTCTGCGCGCATGCGTATTTAAATAAAGTACTTACTTGATTTGATTTTAACTTTGCCATCGCGAACCAAAAAAGAGAAATGAAATGCATTTTCAATCGTATGTGTAAAGTCATTCGGATCGGTAATAAATCGAAAAAAATTAACCGGTTCGCCGCCATTGTCTTCAAACTCAGATGTAAGAGACCATTGTAAAAACTTTACAGTGTCATCAACGCTATCCTCTTCTTTGGCAATTTCAGTTATTTTCTCTGGTTGTTTCTTAGGGACTTGTTCGTTCTTTTTTTCTTTTCTTACTGCACGCTTTTTCTCTGGTCTCGGTGCTGCATTTGGAGTTCCAACAGCTCCATAAAGATAAGTGAAATTCGGTGGTAACTTCATTATTCTTTTGGAAATCTCATGGACTTTTTCCCAATTTCTTTCTGATTCCTCGGGTCCTAAAAGTTTCGCACACTACAAAAATTAAAACACTATTTTCATGTACATACAATAAAACAAATCATTCCGTTTTTATTTATTTATTTATTTGAATGTTACGTGAATTTCCTTAAGTTGACAACATTGATAGGAATGTTAAATTACTTAATTGGTCAGTGGTCTCAATTAAAAAAATAGAATTTTAAAATATATACTAACAATTTTTTTGGCGAATTCTACATGTTCATAAGTATCTAAAGTACAATCGATAGCTTCGGTAATATTCAATAAAACATCACTAGCAGTCGCAACAACTTGTGCATCCAACAGAACTTCATCTGTATGTTTGATTCGTTCTATAATATTACTGTCTTTAAATAAATGATTAGCGCTTTTTAAAATATCATCAATCGCCGAAGTAGTATCGTATCCAGTTTCTTCATTTTCTTCTACAAGTGGTTAAACATTAATTAAATTTCTAAATAATATTTAAAACAAAATATTTACGTAAAATTTCAGCACGATCTAAAAGATCTCTATATTTCGCTTTGCGTTGTTCACTTGTCATAGATTGTCGTTGTTTTTGTGATGATTGCGACATGTTTTAATTTGATGCTCAAACTTGACTGAAAATGTTTAAGTATATAACCTATAAATTAAACTTCATGGTTTTTATATATTGTTTATGCTCTTCTGTACTTTATAGAATAGAATGATGAACAAAGAAACACAAAACATGGTTTAATCAATTTTTATATACATTCAAAATTAAAACTGATTCTTGTAAATTATAAAATCAAGCAAGACGTAGTTTGTTGGCGCTCTTTAATATTCACATTCACATCATTTTAAGTAACTTATTTTAAACGACTGAGCATACACAAAACTTTATGTCATTAATGAAGACATATTGTAAAACAAACTTTATCATAGTAGTAGATAACGATTAAAATTAAAAGCACTTTTAAGAATGTAAATAAGATAAAATTATTAAAACAAGAACAGAAATGTACGCAAACATTCTTCGTTATAGAATGCTTTTACTGGCATTTACCCAAAATGCACTGTATGTATATATGTCTTTTGGCCTTGAAACACAAAATGTCATGTACTCATATGTCAGTGTAGTAGAAAATGTGTAAATAAACGATAATTATTTAAACAATAATAATAATTGTTTAAATACATCGTTTAAAATGACAACAACGTATAAATTACCAGTGGAAAAATACAATATAACTTTGTTTTTATTCGCACAACATAAATTAACATTAAAATATGATACTGAACTTATTGGTTGCAATATGAATCAAGTTTAATAATTTTTGATTGCAAATATGATTTCGTTATCTATATTGAGATATGAACAAGTGATTTTTATTTAATTTAAATTGTTTAAATATAACCTCACTATTATAAATCAAGTATGGTACAACATGACAAATTTAATTGATTCAAACGCATTGATACTCATTGCGATTTATTCTGTTGGGTGTATTTTTGCTTTAATTAGTGTGTTAGCAGTTTGTGTGTGTGGCTGTAGGAAAGGGACATCAAAGTAAGTTTTTCGTACTTTTTAAACTGTTATAACAACTTTATTTTCATGCAATCCACTTTTTAATTTCAATATATTTTTGTTTGAAATGGTTGTTCTCGTTTTTATACCCGTTTGTATATGTTTTGTATTTTGTTTGATGTTGTAACAGGAATGATTTGTTGGGGCTTCATGGCATGGTGAAAAAAACCAACCCTGATGAAAATGTGAACCATTTACCAGCTGCAGGCAATTATATATCCCAAGTTATAGGTGACACTAATATTTCAGAAAACGACGATTTGTCTAAAAGGTTTATATTATTCTTTACGTTAGCTTTAAAAAAATATGTATATTTTACGTAATTCTAATCAACGTTTCTGATTTAAAATATTTTTAATACTGCTGTAAAGTTACGTAAAAATAAACCCACGTATAAATTTTATCATATTTAGTGGTAAACGGATAAATTTACTGCAAATAAATTTTATTATTATTATCTACACATAAACTAACTAAATTTTAAAGAATAAATCTATTTTTTATCCTGTATCATATCCTGAAGAATATATATTAGAATAAAAATTTAAAATATATGTTGCATGTTAATACGGGTTTCGTCAGAGTTATAAGCTTTGGATATTTTTCAAATATATACTCCCATTTGATGCATGCTTTACATGTGTATTACTTTAATCATTATTCTACTTAATGAGTGCTTATATGTCGCGAAATATTAATATTTGGGAAGCTATTCCGGATATATATATATATATATATATATATATATATATATATATATTCAAATTCCGATTTCCATAAATGCTTCTGTAAACTGATGCAACGAATCACTTAGAAATGATACATAACTTCATGTCTATTTCCATCAAATAGACCCCCAGGAGGCAGTAATCCACATCGTAGTCTTCCTGACATCCCAATTTACACAGATGGCGAAGTTAGAATTGGGAGTGACAACGGTGTCTGCGGAGACACATCTTCAGAACTCTATGCTACTGTTGATGACAAAATAGGTGAGTTTAATATTTTTCTTTGTTACAATAATTTAAATTGTAATTGTCAACTATTTTCACAGAGAGCTTTTAAACTGTATTTAATTTCAAATAAATTATCATTTAATTAAGAATGTATTAATTTAAATAATTACATCATTTTGTTTAATAAATATTATTTGAATCACTTTATGCATTCATAAAATAAATTCAATGATTTGCAATGTTTTTTAAATTCTTTTAAAAAGCAGCCTACAGTAAAAGACACACTCTAGCCAATGGAATTGAACCTGGACCAAGTTTGTCACACCAAAGCTCAATTAGTCAAACCGATAGTAATTATGCCCGTTTGAAAGAAAACCCGTACGATAAAGTTAAGAAAAGTGAGAATCCATATGCCAATGTCCAGTCTTCCGACAGCAAAGAAAATGATGAAAGCTCCAGAGAACAATCACGTAGAACAAGCTGGTATTTACTTATTACAATTCGATAAATATCAAATTATACCTGTCCATATTTTTATTAAATTATAATAGGAATGCTCCTACCCAACGCTCAGCTGATACAACAGATAACATTGCAACAACAGTTGTTGAAGTTGTCGTTACCGATCACGCCGATCATAGGTCACGTAGATCTTCAGCTCAAAGTTCTCTAGTTGTTCCAACCAATGGTAATATTGCTTTGCAATCTCCTACCACTCCTGATATACCAGCAGCAACTGCTGTTGCTGGACGGATCGCTGCAAGTCAGGAGATACCATATATGACACCTCCAATAACTCAACCACAGCATTTCAGCGGCGATTCACAAGATTCATCACGTAATACACTAAATATTGAGTTTTAAAATCAAAAGTAATTGTCATTAAATTACTTTAATAATACAGATACGAAAACGCTTAAAACTTTTGATTCTAAACCTCAAACGATTATGTATAGAATTGATGCAATGTTTAATAATTTTATATAGGCGGTTATACTAGTATAAGTGTCCGAGAACCTTTAGCTAATATAATCAAACAAACTCCAGCTATTAGGAATCGAAGAAATGATACTGATCCACATTATTCAACTGTTTCCGATGATTCAGGTTTGTTTTTCTATATTTTGCCAAACAAATCGTCACCAAACCAAAACAATTTAAAACTCCATTCTACAAATTCCATACAGATGAAATGTATGCGGCAATAGTAGAACCAAACAGCCAAATTTACACGAACGGAAGTGAAACTTACGCTCAAATCCAACCAGTCACAGTTGCAGAAATCCATGGCCACGCTGAAGAAATCGAAATCCAAGAAGATGACGACCAATATGAATCTGCGCCACAACCACCTAGTGTCGACAGTTTAAAACATGTCGCTCATGTTCATTCTAGACAAGGTTGTTAATTTGTTCACACACATTTCACACTTGTCTAACAATTATTATCTGAAATTTCAGCTTCTTCATCAAGCTGTACAAGTTCCGTAGCAAATTTAGGCTCGCCAAAACCAGAAAAGAGACAAGCGAACTCGCCACTTCCGCCTCCACCAGCCATCAGTCCCGACTTGTATGCACGTGTTGAGAAATCACATGATAAAGATGAAAATCACTTATCAGTTGCGCGAAACCTCGAAGATATGTATGCAAAAGTACATAAGAACAAAAAAAGCAAAGATGAAAATGAAAATACAACGAAATTCCAAAATACAGCCGAATCGAGCGCGATTCCATTACAGAAGTTAAACAATCAAACTGATACACATAGCAAGAAATCATGGTCAAGTCGAGAATCGTTTGAAGATTGCAAGAATATTGATTCTATTTCGATTACCAGTTTTGATTCCGATAAAGAATCTGCGAAGAAGAAACCCCAACAAGAACATTGTTATGAGACTTTGAATAAAGGGGATAAGAAATCGCCGAGGAAGAGTCAAAATGGTGAAACGTGGCAAGCTGAGTTTCCAAATGGACCAGAAAGTTTATTGAGCAATGATCCCGGTTATGAGCAATTGAACCCTCAAAATCGAGCTCATTCTGATATTGATCCAAATTACGAAGTGCTTAGGCCTCATCGGACGAGTAGTGTTAGTGAAAGTGTTGGTTATTCAACAATAGGCAACGACAAAAGTACATTAACGGTCAACCCAAATTATACAACAGTGCCTAGTACCAGTGGACTCACACACGATGGCTATTCCGTTGTGAATAAATCAAAAAAAAACGATATAGCTTATGAACAACTGAATAATCAACCAGTTGATGAACCAAACTATGAAAGCATGCCAAGCGAATGTGATAATTACTCCACGATTCATCAAAAATCAACAGAAAGCGAATCAGATCCAAATTACGAAAGCGTCAAGTATCTTGATGTCACTTTATCTGAACCGCCATACGAACGTTTGAACGATGACGAAGCCAAAGACCCCGCCTCGGATTTATCCGAGTACGAGCAGATTTCAAGTACACAAAATAGTTCGGATATTCCTGGCTATGAGCGGATTAAAGATAGCGCGAGTAAAAGCTCTGAGAATTCGGAAGATAGTGGCAAGTTGTCGAACGGCCATGATGGTGACGTGCGCAGTAAATATACACTACTTGGAGATGACAGGAGTAAAGATGCGCAATCGTCTGATCAGGCTAGTATTCTTTACAATGTTGTTGAGGTAACTGATGTTAAGATTATGATTCCAAGTGGTAAGGATGGCGAAAGCGATATTTTTCATGTATAAATTTTATTGAATAACTACTTTTATATACTTTCTATGAAATTTACAACCAAACTAATTTGTTGTTGGATTTTAAAATAATATAACTTGGCTTATTTGCATTGCAGTTCAAGCTATGTTGAACAACCAGAAAAATTAGTACTCGATTACTTCAGATTAGATAGCTAGCCAAAATTTCCGTGATGAAATATAGCGACATGCTTTTGGTGCTATTTATGAATATTTAATATATTTCTCTGGTTATGGATGCATTTTAGAGAGCATTGATGAAAAATGTTTAATGCTGTTTAAAATCAAAACCATTCCTGTTTATGTGTAATTAGTATTTCAGTATACATAATATAGTAATAAACAGAGTATTTTAATTAACCAATCATATAGATATATTTATATAATTATTAGATTCTATATTACGGAGTACAATTATTCAAATATTTATATAACGCCTCACAATTATTTTTAAGTCAGTGTCCCGTCACGGCTATAAACTTTTGTTAAATTTGTTATTCGTTTTTAATTAAATTAATATATTGGTATAAAAACCCGTATGAAAAATGGAGAAGTGATTTTTTTATACTTTAATTTTGACAAACTGTCCAATCTAAAATTTGGCTGTTTAAAATTAAATATACGTGGTAAAATATAAAATTTTATAGTTAAATATAAATAGTATATATTGAAATAAAAAATGAACTGTTATATAAGAACAAATACAACGAACATTAATATATTCCAATTAACTTTGTTATTATTTATAAAAATGTATAAAATTTCTTTTTTTGTTAAAATAGTTCTATCATATTTCTAAATAAACAAATTTACTAATTCATTTTCAAACGATTATAAATTATTTTTTGTGCGTTTGTTTAAAAATAGAAGAAAACAAGTATTATATCTACTTATTATCTAATGTAAATATACACAAATAATTTTGATAATTCTTACCATATTTGTATTAAAATTTTAACGAAAATAAAAGTTAAATAACTCGTAGATAATAATCATTAATATGAAATGATAAAACCTTATCTATTCACGACTTTTTTGCACCTCCATGCGTATCAAATTTTATATATATATATATATAATAAATCAAACGATTTGTAAAATTCTCACGTGATTTATTTCATCAAATAACAAAGTACTTAAAACAGCTTGCACTACACACATTATCCAAAAAGTAATAAATTTATTTAGCAAATTCATCAATAAAATGTTTCTTTTTATCTTAAATTTTTAATTTCATGATTAACCGCTTGGGAACTGATATGTACGTACTGAGCGAAATTGTATAATAATAAATATTAAAACTAATATAAATCAAATAATAAAATATCACAATTAAAATAAAATTAGTCTTTTATTGGTTGATAAATGCTAAAAATGAAAGCTCAAAAAGAATACATTTTATCAATGATGGTCAGCGCATTTCTGTAAAAAGTTACTTAATTCTTACAGAATTAAGTTGATGAGGATGCGATAGTGTTGTTGGTTTGCGTATATATTTTAGATCCACCGGTAACATATAACTTTTTTTTCAATATTAAATTTAAATAAATAATAATAAAATTTTACATAAAATACCTGTTGAAAACAAATATATAACTAATATTATTTACCGGTAAATTACAACATTATTGCATATTTTAATGACAACTGATAACATTGCACACGTAACATTTACTGTCACTATTATGTACAGATATTCATATTTAGTAGCTAAATTTAAAATTGGGGTTTTAACCAGTTTCAACAAGTAGTCTATGAAGGAATACATAAGTTGAGCTACTAAATATGTTTGAATACGCAATCAAAAGGTCATATGCATACGATCCATCGTACAAAATTTTATAGCGATGAGTTTGTTGCGGAAATTTACTTTTTTTGTTTAAATGTTCCATTTGTAAATAAAATGGTTTATTTATAAAAATGGTGTATAAAACTCGTTCTGTGATTAACTTCAATTTGCTGTTAAGTAGTAAATTCAAAGCAATTTAACATATAAAATTATATATTTCCGATAGTATACGAAAAACTAAATGTCCCCAACAACCATATCCCATTTTTTATGACCTAATTAATTAAAAACATTCATAATATTATTGGAATTTCGACGTATTACAACTCGTCATGCGAGTCTTCATTGGCTCGATCAGCTTGTGCTGGATTACACGCCGCGGGTGTGATGAAGTCCATCACATATTCACAACGATTCGGTTCGGCTACGCTAGTCACCGCGTTATCACTGCCACAGACAACGCGCACATGCGTTGACCGTTGCGGCCCGTTCCAACATGACTGCCCTTTATCATACACCATCACATCGTATCTACTCTGCTCGGAATCCATCCAACTACCCCAGTTACCCAGTCGCGTATCTGCGCCGCCTGATTTCGGCTTTTGTGTTACTTGATCGAACGGACACAATTTATAAATGTATTCTCGATCAGCGAACTCGAAGCACTGTCCGTCAAGCGAGGCAAATTCTTCATCGACGCCATAATCTTTTTGAAGTGAATCTTCAATATTTTTTATTTCAGTTTGGATATCGCGTAACGATTGTTCAGCGTTGTTGAAGTTTGTGCGTGCTTCTGCAGCTTGGTCGATAAGTTTCTGAGTTTCTTCATCGTATTGTGGTTTAATAGGTGCTACTTCTTTTTCGGGTTCTTGTTCCTGTTCTTCAGCTTCTTCCAATTCTTCACCGTCTTCCTCATCTTCTTGATGTTCTTCTTCGTATTCTGGCTCGTTTAAGTCATCTTCCATACTTTCTTGTTCACCTTCGAATTTCGGTGGTTTAAACATTCCGGATTCCAGCATCAAGAATGGTTTGATTTTCGGCCAAGCAATTGCCAAAAAATCATCAAATTCCAAGTAAGAATTTTCATCTAGGAAAAATTTAGCTTCATCCTCCGATATCTCACCATCGCGATTTCTATCGAATGCTGGACGTGTTTGTAACTCCGATACTTCTAGTTTTCCGTCTTGATTAGAGTCGAATTTATCAAAAGTTTCTTTTGCTTCTTTCCTATTTGCATCTACTTCCTCTTCAGCTTTGCCCTGTTCTAGTTCTTCAACTTTACGATATTGCTGCAATGCCACATTTTCTAATTCTTCCGCATCCGCTTTAAGTGATTCTTTTTCTTTCCTCACTTGTTCTGCTTCGTCTTTATTTCGATTCAAAACCAACAATTTTTCTTTCTTCTCCTGTTTCAACAAGATTCCTTTCTGGCTTAAGTCTGCGCGCATTTGGCTACCCATCTTTAAAAGTTCAGCTTTTTTTTGGGCTTCAGCCCTGGCACTTTTCCCCAATTCATTGCAATTATTCATGCAATTTGAACTTGGATTCGCGTATTCATCAGAAGCATCGCAACAATCACATATACCATCGTTTACTCGTGCAGATGGAATATTTAGCGGTTTATGCCCGGCGTTTGTACAATAGAATAATCCATGTGGACACGCTGACGTACCCGGTTCATCACTACCGTCGGGGCAATCGCAATAATCGTCGTTTACTTGCAAGAATGGAATTTTTAAACTGCCATCCAAACACACGAAGTCTTTGCCGGCCGCATATAGCGGAGCTCTGGATAGCGATACACCTCTAGGTCGAGGAACTTCGGACGTTTGTATTTCACATGCGACTATAATTATGAATAAAAATAGGATAAATCTACGTGTAAATATGTTGACCATGTTGAGATGCCGGTTCTCCACAAAATTACACACCATAATGAATTTAGTTAGAAGACACGTCAATCGTTTGACGTTTGTTGATAAAGGAAGACTAGTGTTGCCAGAATCAGAAAAAAATATTTATTACTTTTCTTGCATAAATCAGGAAAATACGGAGGCGTTAAAAAGTCTAGGCATAGAAATATGTTTTATCTTATATCCTATTATGCTTTTACAGCCAGTTTATGAAGTACACATTTTAGAAAATTGTTTTGCTCCAAATGTCGTTTCAGATTGTTTGAGTGTATAACTAGCTTTTAATGATTCGAAAAAATTTGGCAACATAGCATAGATAACATATGTCAAAATGATAGGTGTCAAAGTTATTTAACCAAACAAACGATCTCATGATTAATCACATAAATATTTACATTATGTGTTAGAACAAAGCAATTGCGAAATTATCATCGATGTAAACTCATTATCTAATGATTTCTAAATTAACAGTGATTGTGCTTTTAATATATGAGCATTTTACTTAAATAGGACAAACATGAAGTTCACTTTCATTCTGTTTTTAATATATATTTACTTCGCTGAATGTAAGTTACTTAATTATTATTTTTACATTACGTGATAAGCTTTGATAATAATAAATAGGTTCAATACAAAAAAATCTAAAATATTATGAAACTCTACACGCCTCTGAACTATCGCATAAAATTGTTAAACGCGGCTTAAAAGAAAGTTCACATCCTTTCAATAAAATCAAAGAGGTTTCATTTCAAACATTGGGTAAAAATTTTCGGTTGTTCCTAACTCCAAAAAAGGGCGTGTTACACTCTAAATTCAAAGCGTATGCTGTTGATGGCGATGGACAAGAAACCACCATACATATTGGTACGTTATTTTTTTTTAAAAATATATTTCTAATTTTTAATGCTTCACATCACTTATGTTTTTATCAGTATACGCCTCTTTATGCAAATGTTTTTTAAGCTCCGCCTCTAAGCCCACTTTACTGGGCGGAGCCTAAGTATATATAAGCTTATGACAATAATTTTTGAAGCATTGAAAATATGTAATGATAAGAAATAGTTACCGTATTTTTTTAAAATAAATATATTATTAAATTTATCAGATCATGATCAATTTTACGATGGTAGAGTATTCGGTGAAACGAATTCTGATGCCAGTATACATTTAGAAAATGGTATTATGACTGGAATTATTCATTTACCAGATGAAACTTATCATATTGAGGTATTTTATTTAGAAAATAAATAATATGATATATTTCTGATACATTTCAAAATTGTATAGCCTTCTTGGAGACATTTACCGCACTTGGATAATAAAACAATGATAGCATATAAAGCGTCTGATGTAAAAATTAGTTGGGAGCACAATCACAATAAAAATGAAGAAAATATCGGACCAAGAACTTGTGGCTACGTCAAAGAAGGAGCTGGTATGTAACTTTAAAGCCATTTCACACAAAAATCTGATATAAAGACATGTTTCTAAAGGATAGCGTTCACATACACAAATTTAGTTTTTTTTTTTGTTATTATAAAAAACTTTTAGAATTAGAAGATGATGTAGATGAAGTTGATAATGTTTGGACTGCTAATTTAAATGAATCACATCGTGAAAAACGTCAAGTTGATCAATATGAGTATACTCCGACCAAAACGAGATGTCCTTTACTTTTGGTTGCTGATTATAGGTTTTTTCAGGAAATGGGTGGTAGTAATACTAAAACTACCATTAACTATTTGGTTAGTTAAACAACAATTGATTCTAAATTGTGTATTTAGATTACAGATTTAATATGTGATATTTTTAGATTAGTTTAATAGATAGAGTACACAAAATTTACAATGATACAACTTGGCAAGATCGTCAAGATCAAGAAGGTTTTAAAGGAATGGGTTTTGTCATTAAAAAGATCGTTGTGCATAGTGAACCAACAAGAGTACGTGGTGGAGAAGCACATTATAATATGGTGCGCGAGAAATGGGATGTCCGAAATTTATTAGAGGTATTTATTTGATCGATTTACCACATCCCTAGTTGTCATTTTTTTTTTTTAACAATTCAACCGCGAGAACAATTTATTTTTTAATAAAGTTTATTGATAGTTACCGCACGAATGCACATATTTATACAACAAAATCAATAAATTTTCAGACCTTTTCGAAAAGTCGAGAAAACAAACCGTTTTGTTTAGCACATTTGTTTACGCACCAAACATTCAAAAATAAATTCACATCTGTACTCGGTTTAGCATTCGTTGCATCATCCAGGATTCGTTCAATCGGAGGAATATGTTCACTGGGTTTTTATTTATTATTTATTATTATTATTATGTTTCTTCTATTTCGCTATGCATTTCTTATAGTTCCTTCCAGTATAGGGCAAATTACTATTTTTCCGGTCTTCCAAACAATACAGTATATGCAAAGTTCTTAGATTTGGCACAAGTCAATAAAAAGTATTTGAATCTTAACAACAATTTTTTCCATTACCGCCAAATCTGGAGACTTAAATACTTACGCAAATACTGTATTCATCTGTTTGAATAATAATTTTATAAAAATGTGTTAATGCATTTGCTATACACGTTATTTAATTTGGTCATGTTGCACACGAACCTAATTTTGCTTTGGGAATCCAGGTATTCAGTAGAGAGTACAGTCACAAGGATTTCTGCCTTGCGCATCTCTTTACTGATCTAAAATTTGAGGGCGGCATCTTGGGACTCGCTTACGTAGGTTCACCACGTCGAAACTCAGTGGGGGGCATTTGTACCCCAGGTATTAACAATTGCACGATTATTTGTAGTGTGTATTAACATTCAACACGTTTTTAAATAATCTAAATTTTTATCTATAGTAAATAATTTTATATAACAACAAACGCATGAAATAAATACTAATTTACTACTCTTATTCATGCATGTTTAATTACTATTTAGTTGTTTTCATCTGCTTTCAAAAATAACAATAATTAAATAGATTGCGTCTGTATTTATGCCATAGTACGCATTTTTGTAACATAATAAATTATATTAAATATTTGTTTCAAATAGAATATTTTAAAAACGGTTACACCCTGTACTTAAATTCCGGTTTGAGTTCGAGTCGTAATCATTATGGTCAAAGAGTTATAACCAGAGAAGCTGATTTAGTAACAGCACATGAGTTTGGTCATAATTGGGGCTCTGAACATGATCCTGATATACCAGAGTGTTCTCCTAGTGCTAGTCAAGGAGGATCATATCTTATGTATACGTACAGCGTTAGCGGTTATGACGTCAATAACAAGGTTCGGCCACTTCGTTTTAACTGGATCACTATCTTAGTGAAAATTATTTATATCGGCGTTAGTTTATATAGTGTTGTAAGTATTAAATTTGCAGCGCTTTTCACCGTGTAGTTTGCGGTCAATTCGTAAAGTATTACAAGCGAAATCCGGACGTTGTTTCTCAGAGCCCGAAGAAAGTTTCTGTGGAAACTTGCGCGTTGAGGGCGATGAAGAATGTGATGCTGGTCTTTTAGGAACAGAGGATAATGATGCTTGTTGTGATAAAAATTGTAAATTACGCCGGAACCAAGGAGCTGTTTGCAGGTTTGATTTTTTTATGTGTCTAGTAATTCTATCGCCCTAATTTAAAAGAGTATATATTTGATTTTCTTTGACTTTAAATTCAATAAATATTTGAATAATTAAAAATCAACCCAAAGTATACAAATAAAAATATAGGTCTATAAAAAGAATATTTTCAGTGACAAAAATTCACCATGTTGTCAAAATTGTCAATACATGACGTCAGGGTTTAAATGTCGAGACGCTCAGTACGCAACCTGCGAACAAGAATCTCGATGTACTGGGTTACAATCTGAATGTCCTAAAAGTCCTGCAATGGCTGACGGTACAGATTGTTTGGAAAGAGGCCGTTGTTCTGGCGGAAAATGTATTCCGTATTGTGAAACGCAGGGATTGCAAAGTTGCATGTGCGATATAAGTGAGGCCAGAAAATAATTTAAGATATGGTCTAATAAATGAAAATTAAAGAAAATCAATTTTTAGTTGAAAACGCATGTAAACGTTGCTGTCGAATGAGTATGAATGAGACTTGCTTTCCTGTGGATCCACAAGATATTCTTCAAGACGGTACCCCTTGTATACAAGGATTTTGTAATAAAGTAAGTTTATTCGCATTTTGAAACAATGTGTGAAATAGATGCGCGTATTAGCAACACCCGTGCGCAGACAAATGTCATCGTGAAATAAAAATTGTGTCTCATACTCGACACTGATGCATACAAATTGATAAAACAATGTGTATTTCTGTTTTATAATAGGGAGTTTGTGAGAAAACGGTTCAAGATGTAGTCGAACGTTTCTGGGATATAATAGAAGATATAAATATTAATAAAGTATTACTGTTTTTGCGTGACAATATTGTTGGTACTGTAATTTTGGTAACGGGACTCATATGGTTCCCAGCGAGCTGTGTGATTGGCTACGTAGATCGACGAAGAAGACGCGAAGAAGAAAAACGGTGGGAATGGAGAAATAAGAGCGACTTAATTCATCCGACAGATCAAAGGCGAGTGATATCTATACGTATTGCACGGCCGCGGCCTAACAATACCGTACAAATGTCTACTTCTGAAGCACAAATACATGAGTAATTTTTTTTTTCTCAATCGAAATTATATTTATTTTTAATTAAATGGTTCATTTCTATCGTTTATTCATCAGAAGTAGATATTATTAAAAAAAAAACGGCAATATTATTTTATATACTTACAAATCAAATTAAGTATTATTTGTTTTCAATATTTATACATATTAATTTCTATTAATTATCAAGGATATTTTTTTTTCTTTCTCTTTTGAAGGGTTTATTTCTTTTTTACGCAAGAGTTTCTTATTATCTTTTATCTTAAAATAACTTGCAGATTTTAAATTTAAATCAGCAATATTATTTCTTGTTTGAACAAGTATTATTCCAAAGTATTTTATATATCGTTTTCAACTCATCTTTAATTGCTTTTTAAAGCAGCATTTTCATTCCTTCCTTTACGTATTTATGGGCAAAGGTACTTTTGGTACAGTTATTTAGTGATATAAATTTAAAAAACTTAGGTTTATTGTTACCATTTATACTGTGATGTGTCTCATAATTTTATTTTGTACATAACTGTAAATGTTTACTAATTTTATTAAATTATTAGTGTTGTTCAATAATTTAGTTGCATAAAACAATACCTATATATATATATATATATATATATATATATATATATATATATATATATATATATATATATATATATAAATATATATATTAAACCAGAAAGCTACACACACACACACAAAACTCGTATAGTTTAAATTTCGCTCTAAAATTCTATAAATCTTGTAAAAACGTAAATAAATCCTATTTACGGCGCGGTGGAGGGGGGGGGGGAGGGCAAAGATTAAATAATGACCATAAATTAACCATTTCTAAGTTTATATTTTTATTAAATCAGTACAAATTTCAAACACAATAATTAAAATACATTTTTAATTGTTGAATCAATATTAAATTTTTTATATGTTTATTTATTTTTGATGATGTGTTGTGGCACATGTAAATCCACCACATGCGGTGATCTTTGATATTAACTTGCTCTAAACATGCCGCTAATAATCCAACGTATCCATTTACTCTTTTTAGCGTCAAATTATTTTATACTAAAGCAGCATTTTAGACTACACAATTAACATCGCCTTCCAATGTTTTGTTCTATTAATAACGTTTGAACACACTTCTATTTTTCTCTACTGAATAGATTTTGGAAAGGCATTGTTATCACAAGTTCTTAACTGAATAACAATTTAATGCTCTAAAGGTGTATATAGAAATGATTTATGGGTCTTCTTAGTTTCATTGAAGATGTTTATTCTCAATAGTATTTAAAAATCCTAGGAAAAGTTTTTATTTTAAATGTAAACCATCAATTTGTTAACATTATTTTGCCAAGTTTACACTTACATATTTTCTTGTTTGACACAAGAATGTATTGTTTATATAATTTTTTGATGGATAATCAATTATATAAGTGCAAAATAGGTCTTATACAGTAATACCTCATACGGCTGCAGATATTATTATCTTTTCTAATTATTATTATAAATAGTAAACTTAGGTGAAGATCGTATATAGCTTGTCTATATGAAGTAAATATGTAATATAATAGCTATTATTATTATTAATAATGGACTGATCCTTGTCTACATAGGTTAACACTTAATTGACATTACATGTTCATTGGAAATATCGTATAAGTGGCGATTGAAATTTTAATATTTTTCCGATTGTACAATGACTATTTCGTCGCGGATTTTACTATCAGATGACCAACAACTTCGGTTACATGTAAACACCAAAACTGTTCCAAATTCAATCCGACTTCCGCTATTTCCATCCACCCCTAATAGTTGTAGTTTTGGAATAAGGGTCGGTAGAATTTGCAGTTCAAATCCCATTTCTCCTTGGCAATGTTTACATTTCTTTGGAATGTCTTGAATTGGATTGATTAAAAGCGGTGGCGAACCTCGGGTATATCTATAAAAAATTCAACAATTTTCAGTATTCTCACGAATTTCATTTAAAACACAAATTACGTCTTGTACATTAATGTTATCTTACCGTAATATTTGGCCTGGGTTCAATTGAATTTTTGTCATAAAATGATGAAACATTTTATCCCCATGTGCTGGAGCACTTTTCTCATACTTCTCCAAAGTAGCCATATCATTCTGCGTGCCGGAAGGACATTCTACATGCATCAGTTGTTCAGCATCTTCATTATTTTGTTGATACTCTTGTAGCAGATCTCGTATGTGGTGATCTGAAATCATTGACGCTCCATTTTGAACGTTGCAACTTGTAGTCTCTTCACCAACGCTTATGAAACAGGGTAGAAATTGTAAAATTGACGAATTGGCACTTTCACGTTGTGCTCGATGGCACAGTTCTTGTGGCAAAGGAGTGACTTCTTGTAGCAACGCTGCAATATCATGCTGAGGTGCGACAGGCGTATCAATTGTAACAATTTCACTCTCATCACCTTCTATTTCTGCTGTTGCTGTTGGAGAGTTTTGTCTTCCAACAGCTCCTCCACCTGGAAAATGATTTGTTTCAAATAAATAAGTTATATAATAAATAAGATAAAAATAATGATATTTTAAAGTTCGTCTTTTTGAAGTAATTTCAATTAAAAAAGTACCTCCCCGACGGGGAATCGAACCCCGGTCTCCCGCGTGACAGGCGGGGATACTGACCACTATACTATCGAGGACTTGTACTTTCTTTGGAATATAACAACTAGAAGTACACTCCATAGATGGCTTAGTGCGTCACAAAAATTATTGATGTTTCGCGACGTGAAGGACGTGCTCGAGATGAGAATCTAACCTCGCAAACATGTTAATAATTGCGAAATTAATATCAGTTATACGCCAGTTAAACAGATAATAGTTAAATTTTGTAAAAATGGCTACAACTACAGTTCCAAGACCGACATACTTAAAATGGCTTGACGGTGTAAAATACGAACATTTATTAGCTGGAGTTTCTGGGGGTCTTACATCAACTTTAATATTACATCCCCTAGATTTGATAAAAATTCGTTTTGCCGTCAACGATGGACGTCTAGTTTCGACTCCGAAATATCGAGGAATATTGAACGCATTCTCAACAATACTTCGTCAAGAAGGTTTCTATGGTTTGTATCGTGGAGTTACACCGAATTTATGGGGATCAGGTAGCTCGTGGGGGTTGTACTTTTTATTTTACAACACCATTAAAACGAAACTACAAGATGGAGATACTAGTAAAGCGCTAAGCCCGACAACTCATTTAATGGCAGCATCTCAAGCGGGCATTATAACTTTACTGCTAACAAATCCCATATGGGTGATAAAGACCAGAATGTGTTTACAATATAGCGATAATACACCCTTAAAGTCGTCGAATAGGATTGTGTATACGGGAATGGTAGACGCGCTAAAGAAGATTTTTCAAACAGAAGGAATTCGTGGTTATTATAAAGGTTTAGTTCCGGGTGTTTTTGGAGTTTCGCATGGCGCTGTACAGTTTATGACGTACGAAGAGTTAAAAAACAGCTATAATCAGTATAAAAACGTTTCAATAACAACGAAATTAAGTACGGTTGAGTATTTAACATTTGCGGCTATATCGAAATTTAGCGCGGTTTCGCTTACATATCCATATCAAGTTGTGAGAGCTAGATTACAAAATCAACATTACACTTATTCCGGATCGTGGGATTGTATTAAAACTACGTATACCCATGAGGGATGGCGCGGTTTTTATAAAGGCTTAGGAACGAATTTATTGCGTGTAACACCAGCAACTATGATCACTTTCCTTACTTACGAGAATGTTTCACATTTCTTAATGCATCGCAAATCAAAATAAATAAATAAATGTGTTGTAGCTTGTGATAGATGTTACTAAATATGTAATATATATATATATATATATATATATATATATATATATATATATATATATATATATATATAATATATATATATATATATATATATATATATATATATATATATATATATATATATATATATATATATATATATCGACTTGTATTACCGATTACATTAGTTATTTTAATTAATTATCAAAATTACACACTTGTACGGGCTGGTCCCGCTAGTAGTTATAGCGTAGCGCTAAATTAAGAACACACAAAGTTCAATTATGAATAAGATAATTTAAATCACTACTAAGTAATAAAAATAAGCCATTTTACCGGAAGTTAATAGATATATATTTAAAAATACTAGTTTATCAAGTAATATTAAATGATATAATAATTTCCTAGTTGTTACCAATTTTATTTGTTATGTAATTGTTAATGTGTGATAGAGTGTAGAGAAACAAAATAAATGTAATATATTTAAGAAATTACCTTGTAATTCAGCAACAATTGCTCCTGTATTGGCATTCCGTTCATCAACAGTCAATTGTCCTAAACCCACCCTTACTATTTCTTCAAAACTGCAACTTTCTTCTTCATCGTCGCTGGCATGAACTGGATTAATTAGATTACCATTCTCTTCGGTAATATTGGCGTTATTGTCATCCCAATCATCCGCATCTTGGCACCAATCTGTAGCACTCAACGCGTTATTGGTTGCTAGTGAAGATAGAGCTGCTTCATCGGTGTTGTGTTCCAATAATTGGCTTCTTAGACAAATCCAACTAACATTCTCAATATTAGTACGTTTATTTGAGTGAATTATTGTAGAAATAAATACCTATCGTTTTGATTCCAACAGTTTGGATTTATACAAGCGAATAAATAAAATGTACGATGGAAAGATGAGTTTTCTAATGGAGCGTAAATTTGAATGATAAGTGGCCGCGGAAGTTCGCATAACGGACATATCGGGTTTTTTATATCAGTTGAAACTGGCCAATCCTGAAATATATTTAATCAGAATTATTTGAGAATTTGAAGTGTTTTGGGTATTTAATCCAACTAAGAATCAATCTACAAGTAAAGTATCAAGGGGGTGTAACTCAGTGGTAGAGTGTCTGCTTCGCATGCTGAAAGTCCTGGGTTCAAATCCCAGCTCCTCCAAAAACACCTTTTTTACCTCCAAACAAAACAAATATATAACGTTGGCATGAATATAGAAAGTCGATATTATCACACTGTCATTTTGCTTACATGTTAAAAATAAAAACAATCTTTTTTGAGTAATTAAATATTCGGTTTGTTTTAACTTACTGGTTTTCCACCAATTTTATTGGTTGTAAAATTGACAGTTCCATTGTGTTTCTCTAGGATAGCTTCATCCTCGAATCCCAGTAAAACTTTCAAGTTACTTTGTGCCATGTTTGCTCATAGTTTGCTGGCTACAAAACAGCTGATCTGATCGGAGACACAACAGTACGTTTAGAAGTGTCGCTGGATCTCGGATTACGAGCGCGGAATGGATTCCAGTTGACACCGATTTATTTGCTTTTGTGTACAAGAGCGTCGCGACGCTTTCATGCGTGCGCAGATATTGATCTTTATGAACATTTATATAACATTTTAATTTCATAGATTTGAAACACTATCTCCAGTCAATCCTTAACATATTTTAAACTTAATAGATACACGGAAAATATACAACTAGTTTTTATTTATAATTTTCTATAATTTAGATTATTAAACATTGTTGATTCTTCCTTGTAGCCACCTGTTTGTGTTAATCATCATGGTTTTTTACAATTTTTATATAAAATAACACGTGCTAAGTACTATATGTTGAGTACTTAAGTCATTTTACTAAATTTCTTAACTATACGCATCCTAAAATACATCGCAAAAATCCTTTGATTTATCACAAACTTCACGTTATATACGTCATTCTGGACCGGCTGATCCAGGTTGTTAATCTCTTACTCTCGTATTTGCATTATTTGATTTCTACTTATTCAACTTTATGTTACGTGTTGTAAAAAAAGTGATAATTAAATTTTCAGGCAGGTCATAGATAAATCACGTTCGTAGATAACTGATTACAGAAAACACGGCAAGCCATTGCTAAATGACTGGTCACATTTTATAAGTCGTTGCTATAAAGAGACGTTGACTTAAAAGAAAATTGTAATAAACTTAAACAAACATGTATTTGTATAAAGCCATATTATTATTTGTGTCATTTGAGTGTATTTTTGGACACAATGAAGATGTTCATACAGTGCAATATAACTCGGAAACTTTCCCGGTAGAAATTGTTAAGAAAAATCATTTTGTTATGTTCTTTGCTCCATGGTAAGTAGAATTTGTTTATTTGAAATTGTATTTTATCTCTCCAAGAAATGCCATAAATAAATCTTCATTCTTATTATCAATTTGTTTGATATTTATTTTTTTATGCTGCATCAAAATATGTCTTAGTGTACTGGAAACACTAAACTTATATCACAGAAAGCTACATTTTTATAACTCTTTGTTGTTTCTGTAGCAAACATAACTTAAATATTTTAAACAAATTAAATAATAAATGATTTTCTAAAGGTGTGGGCATTGTCAAAGACTCGCACCGACATGGGAGCAATTAGCTGAAATGTTAAACGAAGACGATAGCAATATTCGTATAGCAAAAGTTGATTGTACGATCGACAAAGACATTTGTTCTGAACACGATGTAACTGGTTATCCTACGCTGAAATTCTTTAAAGTCGGCGTCAACGAGGGTGTAAAGTTCAGAGGAACGCGAGATTTACCATCATTAACAGCTTTTATAAATGAGCAACTTGGAAACATTCCATCTGTAAGAGACTAAATTTAGATAATTTATTACTATGACTAGTCATATTATTCTATTTACGCAGGAGGAAAAGGAAAATATTTCTAATTTCCCTGAAGCTGTGAATGGGTTGATTGAATTGACTGAGGATACGTTTGATAAATATATTTCAAACGGAAAACATTTTGTTAAATTTTATGCGCCATGGTGTGGACATTGCCAAGTAAGACACTTATATATTTTTTATTGAAGTTATCAAAAAGTATTATTGTTTAACAATAAAATTAAATTACTTCTAGAAATTAGCACCAACATGGGAACAACTAGCACAATCTTTAGAATACGATAAAAACGTTGGCGTTTCAAAAGTAGACTGTACTCAGCATCGTTCCGTTTGCAATCAATTTGAAATTAAAGGGTATCCAACACTTTTATGGATTGAAGATGGCAAAAAAGTAAACGGTACATTTCAAAGCAAAGAAATTAATTTTCAAATACCATCTAATTTTAGCTAGACAAATACCAGGGTCAACGTTCTCATGAAGATCTAAAGTCTTATGTAAGTAAAATGATGGGTAATGTTGAAGCAAACGCCGTTGACAAAAGCGAGTTCGTTGAGACTGCAACGACCGTTTTGACTCTATCCGGCGACGATTTTGATCACGGTATTGAAACTGGAGTTAGTTTTGTCAAATTCTTTGCACCATGGTAAGTCAATTTCGTTGTATTTTCAAATTATTACTTATATAAAATTTGTAATTCATATTTTTTAAAGGTGTGGACATTGTAAGCGACTTGCGCCTACATGGGAAGAATTAGGAAAGAAATTCATCACAAATCATCACGTTCATATTGTCAAAGTCGATTGTACCGCTGAAGGAAGTAAGCAACTTTGTAACGAACAAGAGGTAAGTTATTTTATTTATACTAGTTTGAATTATAAATTATATATATTTAAATATAAAAAAAAATTAGGTTGATGGTTTCCCTACATTGTTTTTATACAAAAATGGTGAAAAAATATCCGAATACAAGGGCTCAAGAAATTTAGATGACCTTCATGAGTTCGTCTCAAAATATTTAGGACATGACGAACTCTAAACGATTTTAGTTCTGAAAATCATGATATTTGTGATTAGTTTTACTTTTACCAGTTTTTTTTTACGTGTGTGTGTTCAATAACAAGTCCCTGTACTCAATTTTTATATTCCATTATCAATTTTTTATGTCAAATGTACTGATATTATAAGTGATAAATAGAAAATTGTCAAATTAGTCTGAACTAGGGCACATGCCCTATCTTAACATCACCATTCTTTCATATTAATGGTGTAACTCCAGCTTTACTTTAATTGGCAACACTGAATTTGATCAAATCCAACATTTAGTTATAAAATGCATTTTATTTTACAGTTTGTAAAATAATGTTGTGATAACCAAAATTATTTCTAATTAATTTAATTCCCTAATTGTTTATAAATTTTATCAAATTTAAATACCCTCTATTGTCAATGTTCCCAACATTAGCGAAAAATAAAACACTGATTAGAAAGTGAGGTAACATATACAAAAAAAAAACAAGTTTTGTGTGTATAGCAAATAAATAAAAACGTACAAGTTTTCTTTAACAGTTTATTTTAATGTATCCAGTATCTAATTACTGTACATATGGAAATTTAAAAATTTTTACATTTTTTTTTAGTATATAATAAAATTTAATTATAGCTAACACGAAGTTTTCTAATTTACAAAATCGATTGAATTATCTTGTTTTGTGTTGTTTACGTGATGTCTACATTGTAGACATTTATTTTATCATAAGTTTTTTTTAATGTAAAATAATAGCAATATTAGTCCTTGTAAATCAACTAGTCAACACATATCTAAATACTAAATTGATACATAGATTGGAACAAAAATATCTGGAAATTATTTTAAATTGAGATTAGAACATATAGGTTGGACAGTTTCGCCATTTTGTTTGAGGGGCTAACTAAATCGCAAATTTTAATCGTACTTTGAATTGAAAACTAAATTAAAATAATGGAAAACAATTTTTTTCTGATTTATTTTTTTTGTTTAAATTATAATCTTTAAAAACCGAATATATTATGAAATATGTAACATATATTATAATAAAATCAAGTATCAATTTAAGCCCCTCAATGCCATATACCTTCACACCATAATACAATAAAGTAATAATAAAATTTGTTAAGAAATAAATCATGTTTTTCGTTTTTGTAAAACGGCTCTTGTTATTATAGTAATAAAAATGAAAACATTACATGCATCTGCCTCTAATAAAATAAAATGTCAAAAATTACATTTTTCTATTTAATGTTTTTCAACACGCAAGACTAGTTTTGGTTTAGTACTTGCAACTAGTACAAGAACAGTCTTTAAAACGTTTTTATCATTTTAATAAAATTCTAATTTTATTCATTTATCCGAGAGTTTGTAAATTTGTAACCTTTATTATTTAATGCATAAAAATCGTATAGTGAACGTGGTAAATTGTATTTATTCCCGTCTCACATTTAAGATTGGGTGTTATATGTATAGCTAAAGCTGAATGTACACGTTCATTTTTCTCCAAAATGGACGTCAATCCTTGAGCTTTAAACCTAACCACTTCCTTTTTACTGCTTTAGAGTAAATTGAAGTTAGGTAAAAAGTAAGTAGAATTTACTTGAACCGACATTAACTTAATCTAAAGTGGCAATTCGGAAGTGTTTTATGAATCATTATTTCAGATTTTAAAAAGAGAGAAAAAAGAAATAGATAAACTTAAAATTATTTAAATATCACAATGAAAGTTTACTTTAAATTGTAAAGGGGACATATTTGTATATGGCACTGAATTTTATTATTATTTATTTACTATGATTGTATAGTGGTGTTTTTATTTATTTTGCTATTTGGTTGGTAGTATAAAGTGGTTACATGTGGATTGTGTTTATTGGGCTGTTGTGATCCGGATCTGGTCATCTGACTCGACCGGATGGTGACCGTAAATGTGATCTTATATATCCGGTACGATAATCGATAACGTCTCGTCTATGATTACCCTGTACCCCATGCCTGTGTCGCCTGCTCCATCTGCAACGTGACAATCAATTATTCGTCAACATTTATTAAATGTTTTATATAAAAAACTCTATTCGCGATTCATGCTAAGCGATACGCTACATACGGACTGTTTTAGAACTAATAAAAGGCAGTATTTTCGCAAATACAATTTTAAGTTTCTATTAAATATTTAGTAATTGTTTGTGAATGATTAATAATAAAAGTACTTTCGCTTCATCTGATTAAGGAATATCTAGGAACTATTTTGTGTGTATTAAAAATAAAAAATGTGCTATTCTCTCTAATTTTATTATTTCGCAATAAAAAAAAATACAAATAATTATCTTAAAATATTCACGTATTCGCTATAATTCATGTATGCATATGCCTTGTATTAGTTCACTATTTTGCCACTATGGTTCCGGCTAACCTGAATGGCGAATAGTTACATAAGCACAGAAATCTAACACGGAAAAACAAAAATAGATCACATACATTTTTCTTTTTACATGAAATAATTGGTAATCCTATGCACAATTCGCTTTAAGTATTAATTTTAATAAGCGTACATTGATTTTCGCTATTAATAAATCACTCTTATTTAAATTCAGAAGTAATATAAATTTGTGTGGCATAATATGTATTTGAAATGAAACAAAACAGAAAATATTCATTCTCGTTTCAACGAAAACTAATTCTAAGAACTACCATGCGTCTAATGTATTAATATATATTATGAAAGACATACCAATGCATTTGAAAGTTACAACTTTTTTTTTGTGTGTATTAGTTTTGTTTGATAAAAGAGAAAATGAAACACAATAACATAATGAATCATCTAAAGAGTTAGTTATGGAACACAACTTACTGTTCGTTGTTTTTTTGTTTGATTGAATGAAAGCCTTGAGACAGGGGTAGAGTAGGAAGAGTTCAATTATGGGTAGACACCTGCAGGGGGGCATCTCTCCTGTGGAAGGACCTAGCGGTACAGGGGGGCACAGCCACAGACAGCCATTCCACAAACACACACACCAATGCACATATTTAGGACTACGTATTTCTCTCATCAACAAATATCAAAATAAAATATTTAGAATAAAGATAACATCAAATTTTCACATTGTGGTACACATGTGCTAAACGAAAGTAATACATAACATATAAAATGCTCAGTGTTTGAGTATAGGTAGTATAATATACGTATATAAGTGAATTAATAATCTCGGCCTCACCAATGTCTAACAAGAATTAGAAACCACTATGCGTCTTATTTACAAATTATCTCTGTTTAAAAACTATAATTACCGTGCTCTGTAACCATTTGTTTTGTTTTTAGTGTTTAAATAATACTAGAATAAATTTGTTGTTTAATTTAAATAGAATAATAATTAAACATATTCATTTTTATATTTAAATTTGTAAACAGTGTATGTCTGTGTATCTCTTAAATTTAATAAATATTAAAACAAAGTAAATGGTTACAGAATACGAGTGGGACTATACGCAATATTATATAATTGAAATTTATAATTACAACAAACGTTGGTGAAACAGATCATAAGCTATTGTTTTTGGTTTTCGATTAAAATGTCATAAATATCCCGAAATATGTACATCAATATTATTAAAGCTTAGTGTTATTTGCATGCATCAAATACCGCATACTTGAAAATGCGTATGAAACAATTAGAATAGAATAGTTTTAGAAACATAAATATTTCAGTTAATAAAGTAAGTAGAAATAGCATTGAGGCATCGACATGTTTCAGTATGTCCGTTATCGCGCGTTAGAGCGCTGCAGCATATAGACGGTGTATAGACATTTGTATATTGAGTTTTATTGTAGTTTCAGTGATTTTAAAGCGAATATAAATCAATGTGAGAGTGAATTGTGATGTGACACTACCAGAAGATTCAGACGTTTAATCCGGAAAGTGCCTAAGTCAAGAAATACAACAAAATCACCAATTGTGAGTTTCAAACTTTACTATATTATAAATAATACTGATAGATGTGTAAAATGTAAATATGAATGCGAAAAATATCTCTTGAATTAAATCGAGAATTTATTACTATTTTAGAATGTTTGTAATTATGTAAAGTTAGGTTTTATTTTATATTTTCCAAGTGTGATTAGTTTGTTTTTTATACAACACATATTAAAATAAACAGCTTTTACTGCACATTTTAGGCTGTATATGTATTATATAAGTGTACTTCTTTTATGAATTCGTATTCATACTCCAAAAAGTCTAATATATTCATGATACATTTTACACATATTCAGTACCATAATTGATAAATTTCACACATTTTGCTGTGTGCATTTATGATATATATTTTCTTTCAAACTATGTTATTTCGAATTGTATGTATGTACAATGGCAAAGAATACAATTTGTACTGTTAGCAGTCTAAACAAAGATACATTTGGAGTTAGTTTGATCGAAAAACGATACTTTTAGTTATAGTTCTTAGCAGTACCATGCACAAATAGTAGAGATATTTCAATAATACACCCATGCTAATTATCAAATGTAGCATTAGCGAAAACTCACCTCGCACTGTGACTCAACATGATGATATTTCTGCAACAATCAAAACAGATACTGGAAGACACAGTCCTCAAGATTTATACTACTCAGTACGCAAGTGATATGTATATGCAGACTTCAATTGTTATTGTAATGGATATTATTTATAATTAGAAAAATCCTTGGATAGTTTTTATTTTATCAAAATAATATCGAGTAATAAAACACAAAGTATTCAATTATTTTAAAGGTGCATAACATTTATATATTTTGGAACGTTTTATACCTTTTCAGAATGCATTTATTTAATTTAGTAGAAATCTGCATATGATATTTGTTTGATGTCAGAAAGTGTAATCTAGTATTTTATTGAATATTTTTTATTAAATCTAATGACTATTCTAAAAACATAATTGAATACTTTGAAATGTGCTGATATTTTTAGAGTGCGGTGGTCGTGCATATTTAAAAATATATTCACTACGGTTTTTATATTTAGGCAAGTAATGCAAGGGAGAATTTGTAAAATAGAATAAGTTTTTTACCTACAAGAAATGTAATAGACAAGTCAAATACGAAGTGGGATAAAGTTCCTATTATATAGCTATAGGAATAGGGAACAGTGGACAGGGGACAGATATTTTAAATACTAATATATGAATAAAACTAGCCATATGAATACATAGTCGTAGAAACCAGAGCCATGATAAGGGAATTGTTTCTTTGATGCATTTGTTTAAATATTATACCCCCCCGCCCCTTAAAAAAGCTCTGATAAAATGTATAATGAAATGAAGCATTTTAATATTTACAATCACCTATCTATATAAATCGTCATATTACGAGGAGACAATTTGATTTTTTTTTGTTTGCCTCGCCCATCTTTGCATAAATATACAATGCTGAACATACATTTATTGCTTTAGGAATAAAATAAAAAGTTGCGTTTAAGTTTAATATAGCAAAAATAATTTTGCAATTCCTGCCATAAATCAAATAATAAATCGTGAAATGATAGCAAAATTATATTTTTAATATATTTAAATCTAAATAGTTCATTTAGGCCCGATTTCAGCTATATTAATTAAACTGAGGCACAGCTAACAATTGTGAAATCGAACCCTAAATAATTATAGTTGCATAAACGAAATTATTATTATAAATTAAAATTTTGTTTTGCTTTTAATTTGAGTAATTCATTTGGGACCATTACCACGCCTTTATAAATAAACTGTAAAATGTATTGCTTGTAAAAAAACTACAGGTTTTCTAAATGCACGTATTTTTCGAAAATATTAAATTTTTTGAGGTAAGAAAAAGTTTTTTTAAAATCATGTTTATACAACTAAGCAATAACAAATTGCAAAAGCATATATTATTTATTAAATTTAGTGCAATTCGACTATAGGATAAATTAAATAAAAAAATAATGATTATTGTTGTAATAGTACTATCTACTATTAGTTACCAAATGCAAACTTGGAAAAATTGTTTTCTAACAACATGAAAAACAAACCTTCCCGCTGAAGAGTCTCCCTGTATTTCTGGAAATCAATCATCAAAAATCTAAATAAAATAGCTAATTAAACAAAGATTACTTAGATAACAAAAAATAAATTAGAAGGATAATTGTTATTCTTGTGATTATAGCTTAGTGGTTCAAATAGTTCAACATATATATCGATCAAACAGCGGCATATTTTTATTGCTTATATGACAATGGAGATGAAAGAATGAACGGTTTCTTATTATTTTTAATAGCTTTAGCGATAAAATACTCCACTAACCTTAACAATCGTGTGATGTAATCCGGCCAGTTATCGGGAAACATGACTAAGAAAAATCCGACTGCTATCAAAATCATCCCTGCTAATTTCATCCCGAAGAAATGCGCTCCGTATAAGACCACATCGAGAGCTACAAATTTATATCAGATTTAAACAGTTTTCCATATATTCCACATACATAGGTATATCGCTAACTATACCTGCGGATACGGGCACAGCTGTGATAAGTCCTAATGTGATGAACAAGTCATACGTTAGAGCTACGCTGAAGTTGCCTAGTAGATTAGCAACTAAAATAGAAGAAACATATATTAATAATTCAATTTCAAACAATTTAATTTCAAATTAAAATCTTACCTAGAGATAATATACTAGCGGCTAGAAGCGCTGGCCAGGGAAGTCGTTCCCAATATAAAGTCTCGACTCCCGTAAAGTATAAAGCTAAACACAACGGCCACAACATGGCGGCGTTAAACAGTCCTATTAGTGTAAAGAACATTGCGACTTGACCGTATGTGGCTTCGCCTATAACCTTCTTGAATAACACCTAAGAGAGAAATAGTTATAAACATATATTTCATTTAAGGTTACATTATTAAGTAAACATCTGAATGGTTAGTTGAATTATGTACAGATAATAGTTTCGTTGTTTTTGCGCATTACCTTGTACACAGCGGAACCTGCAGCAGCGGATGCGGCAAGTACAACACCGCCGAGTGTAGGACTTCCGGTAATTCCATCCATGTACGCTAGTAACGCAATTCCCGTGTCGCATAGGATTACAGCAACAATCTAAGAAACAAATCAACGTCGTTCATTTCTTTTAATACGAATCGACGTATGTTTTTTTTTTATATAGTTAAATAACAAATATGTGTTAAGTATTCTGTTCGTAAAACTTTCGTATATATATATAGTTGAGACACGCAGAACTTGTGACATGAAACTCGGCGAAGCCGTTAGATATAAATTGGTTACTCTACGTTTTGTGTTACTTTTGCACGAAATTCAACTCACTGCTTTTAAAAGAATCAATTGGTTTTTGTGAACAATTCACTCGTTTTCTGACGATTAAATATTTCATCGTGCTCAACAGAGAACGATTCACTTTCAAACATCGATACTGTAAATAGAACACATTCTGTTCTTGTTCATCACAAAATATTTTATTACCTGTCACTCCACAAAAAAGATACCGGAGATAAATGTCGCTGGTGACAAATGGAGCCTGACTCGGACACAAGTTTCAACTTAAATTTTATTGTTTCGGAAACCCGTAAATTATTACATATGAGGCTACTGACATATTTTATAGTAAAAAGTATAAATTTGCTATGTCCCAAACCAGCTAACACAGCACAAAAAATATGTTACATATGTCTATAATACATAGCAGCACATTGTTCACCAAATGATGAGTGTGAAAAATATTTTTTTTAGTAATTTTTATTCAATTTTGAATTACCTACTTAGAAAGTGTATTAAGGTTTATAGAAAAACTAAAAATGCTATTAGTTTAAATTATTTTAAAGTAGCAATAATAATAATAATAAATTGTTTCTATGAAAATAATAATAATAAGTTTAATTTGAAAGCGGTTTAAAAATATAATGAATGATGCTTAATTTGACTTTGACTTACCCTGATTCCGACGAATTGTTCGTGTAAGATAACCCAGGATAATAAGTATACACAGGAAACATTAGTAGCAAATAATGCCATAACATCTGTCGCTAGTAATATCCTGAGAGAATGTATATACATGTAGTTCGTGGCCACCCATAATATACAAAAGAATCCACATCTTGTTAGAAAACGGGCTGCAATTCAAATTAATATCTTGCACATATTTGATAATCATAGAAACTAACATTTGAAAATTATCTAAAATTCGGTGATGAATTGTTTAATAAAATATCTATTACAACCTAAAATTAATACTTTCAATAAAATCTAAGATGGTTAGCGTAAAAAATCCGCAGTGCATGTGCTTTTATTGCGTTGGCCTTGAAAAATTAAATGAATTTATCTTTGTAAATCAAGCTTTTATTAAGGACAAAATTTATTGTTGTATTTAGTGCCACTGGAGGACTTCAAACAAAGCCTTAACTTCAGAAATTATATACGACAAAGTTTTGGGTGATATACAGTTCAATGTTTCTAAAACAGACATTCTTCCGAGTTCCTTCCTAGCTATAAATTCAACCTAATTCAATTCGAAACTTTCAAGAAACTGATCAAGATTAATAATTGACGTCTTCAAGGTGAAAACACCGCAAAAAGGTGAACACATTATTAGACCATGTGGGAATTGAATCTCACGGGGGATTGGCAACTTTAATGTGATGTATTTCTGGCTCTAGACCTCTAGAGCCACATAGAGCTGTGGGAATTCTTCGTTCGCGCACGCAAGGATACAATAAATCCAAAAAAAAACAAATACAAATAAGGAGTTTTTTGCTTACCCGCTGTGAATCCCTTGTCGCGATAGTTTCTTATGCTCTCTGTGAATATCTCACCGGGAGACTGGCATCTATTCGTCGCTACTCGGCACAGGAAGTACAAAGGGAAAAAGAGTATTGTCCAGTTAGTGCAGAACCACGTTGTGAAGAACGGTGCGTTGTATGGTACTGTCTGCTTTAACATTAAATAAGTTACACTGTGTTTAAAGGATTATCAATAATCAATTTTACTTTCTTCTACGAATGTATATAGTAAGGAAGTATTGTAATCATGAAAAAAATTCGAGATTTTAACGGAAATACATCTTTTGACCTTCCCTGAGTCGAGTCTGACTATTTTCAGAATTCCGTTTGTGTGTGTGTGTCTATAGTCAAAACGGCCAATGCTATAATCATTAAACTTAAAACTTGTATATTTTTGAAAAGAATATTCAAATCGGAAGTGCATGCTTACTCCAGTCATTTTTTGGATATTCTGCAATATCTCTAAAATGGCTGCACTTACAGAAAATATACTAGTATTCAAAATGAAAGATATTAATATTATGCACAAGTTTTGTTTAACAAATTTCTTCAAAAAGTTTACCGATTACAAGAAAATTGCTATTTAAATTTTTAAATGTCTTATTTATGTTGCCATGATTACGTGGGTATGGAAAGTTATACTTATGGTTAGTAAAATATAAAAAATATATATATAGATATTTTGTTAGGTTCTTAATTCATTTGAAGACTAAAACATTTGCAGTGTCTTGCCCTTTACTTTCTTATACGTAGTAGGCATATTTTGTTTAGATAGGAAATATATTTAAATATAAAATTTTAAGGAAATATTTTGATTCATTACGTTATATCAGAAATGATTATGGTTGGACTAAAAAATATGCGGTCATTATTATTTCTAATATAACGTAATGAATATTATCTTGAAATTTAAAATTTTAATATCTTTTCTATCCTAATGAATAAATACTGTATTAATATCTAATAATACGTTTAACCTACTGCTTCGGAACCTTTACGCATACTGTGAGAATGTATTATTGGGAATTTAATTGGTAATACCTGTTTTCTTTCCGGATTGGACTGGAATAAAAATATTACCAAACATGTACAAGTTGTTCTAGCGTCAGTGTTCGTAATATATTTCAGATAGATACATGTTGAAATTAAATAGCGTGGAGGAGCTCTGATTGTTTAGACTTTAAAAATAGTTATAAATAAAAGTTATAATTTTGAAAGTGCATCGATTATCGAAAAGGTAATATTTTTATTTAATATTTATGTATCTGTCTAAATATATAATAAAATGCTTTAATTTATAACAATTTACAGCAAATATAACGTTTAACTTGTTCATAGATATTAAAAACATATTTTAATAATATTAATATTAAACGAACGAGGTAGGCTTTGATCAGCCATCTCGCCGCCATATTGCACAGTGCACACGCGCCCACGGATGACAGCTGCATTTTGTGAATTCTAAACTTATAAAAAAAGGGTTTAATATCGCGATACTAATATGTTTTTTGGTGTTAAAAGTTAATTAGTATAATGATAATTGGTATTCGATCAAGTATAGTGCGATCTGATTGAATAGATTAGATTTTAGTGAAAATAGTTGATTTCTACACCTTATACGTTGAATGTATGCATTTCGCTTACGAAATTCGTTTATTAATTTAGTGTTTCTATTTATTTTCCTTGACTTTGAGATCAGAATTTAATAAATAAATATTAAAAACGGCCGCGTGGGGAGTGTTTTAAGCATTGTTTAATTATTAGACATGATTACTAATGTATTTGCCAATGTTTTAGGGTCGACCAATCCACAACAACCAAAGGGCTTTAAAAATAGAAAAAGTAAGTGATTTTTTTATTATCCCGCATGTGCTATCTTTATATTTCCCAGTTTATTTCTTTCTTTATTGTTTATATGTATAAATATATATGTATGTACCATCCGATTCGTAAACAAGTGATTTTTTTTTAATATTTCCGCGAGTGTTTATCAATTAGTGAAATGACTACGTAAATATCAGCCATTCCCTGTAAAGTATTATTGAAAGTATCTTAAAAATAAATTAGCATTTCCGTTTTAAAGTCTGTGATAGTAAAAGTGAGTGTTTAAATAATTGTAAATTCATGAATAAAAATTGTGCTTCTGAGTGATTAAAAATAAATATTTCGCGAAATAAAATCCAGTGCAATCAATCAATCGCTAACCAGGAGCAACTAGAACTTCAGCTGTGGCTAGGAGAGGAACAAGTTTTGGATTTGGATTTGGTGAGTACCATTTCTACTCCTAATATACTTTGTGCGTATCAGGCAGTGATTTTCTATAGGATGCAAAATGTAAAGAGAATCCGCTGTCTTCGGGTGTACCTATATTGTAATGTTTCTTCTTCTATCTTCTTTTAACAATTTCTGAATACGGCGCGTATTCAGAAATGGTTAAACAACTGGGAAATATAAATTAATTTGCTCATATTAATCAATAACTTTTTTTAATTAAATGATATTAATTAAAATTAACTAAAATAATATAAAATAGCACATGCAAAAAACAATTTTTAACTTTAGAGAATAACTTGTTCCAAACCAACCCTGATAATTGCAGAACCTGATGAAATGGTGCTTGAAGCAATTCAGCCACCATGGTTCATTTAACTTCTTTAAACAAATGTCTGCATATATCTGAAACACGCGCTCTGGTTTCAAATATATGCAGTAGCACCTGCCCTTACGGTTAGAGCAAGTATTTTCTTCAGTTCCTTCTCGTTTCGTTTCGTTTCGTTTATAATACACATTCCTCCTTGACATCGTTGGAGCAACCACCGTTGGACTTCTAGACAACAGCAACATGAAGACCTTTTCGTATCGATATTGCGTACTGTCCAAACATACACTGGCAGTTCTGCTCCGGGAGCAGATCGTTGTTGTTGATCGCGTCATCTAGTTAGTTTCTCGGGTGTTTGCATTCATTCTGGTTGGGTTTTTAATTCGGGTCTCGGGTGTTTTGGGGTGGGCGGGTCGGAATGCAAGTCATATACCTAACGCTGATATCATTAGGTGTGACTTCATCAATATGTTAACCGATTGTAGTAGTTATGACTGCGGCACATCTCGTCGTCCAGCATCGATACGAATGTTGGATGTACTAAGTATATGCTCTCATCTTGGGGGTTTGTT
This sequence comes from Nebria ingens riversi, assembly GCA_018344505.1. NCBI lineage: Eukaryota > Metazoa > Arthropoda > Insecta > Coleoptera > Carabidae > Nebria > Nebria ingens. The sequence continues at coordinate 421,921 of JADQWA010000011.1, read as the reverse complement.
GTTTGCTGGCATGCCTCCTATCGTAGCTTCCTTCTGTGTCCTGCTTCATGTGAGTCAACGCGGTCGTATTGCGTATAACTGGCGGTTGCGGACGTGCCTTTTGGTTGGATATACCGATAGGATGGTCATTGCCAGTGACACGGATGGTCTGGGGTGCGGTGTAGAAAGGTACATTACCTCGTACATGTGCAGGGTGAATAAGTACGCTGTCGGTTAAATGAGATGGGTGGCACTTGTTAATATTGGCGCGTTGCAAACAACCGACTGACGAATTGTCTAAGAAAGCCCATCCGTACATTGTACAGTGGGTGCCCGGTGTCTCTGGAACGGTACGAGTTTTCTCTACTGTACGATCAGGGTGCAGTAGGGTTGTGCCAGTGCCGAACTGGGTTCACTGGGAACCGGATTGATTTGTTGGTTGGTGTGACCATTTCGTTTGGTCATTATAATAAAATCTCGAAACACTGGGCCTGCCGCAGGAGCGAGGTGGGCCCCTAATAACTAACTGTACTTTCACACTTTCAGATTTAACGTTTTTCGGACGTCCCAGTCCTGGTTAACTGGGTGTCCACCTTTTAAAGTATTCGCAGTGTGTGAGCAGACTTGCACACTGCACCCTTTGGCAGTTCGCCTTCTAATCCAAATTTCTTTCAGATATGTACTTATAGGTGTAACATTGTGTCGTACCCAATGTTACAATATACATCATGCATGCACTGCACTGCACAAAATTGTGTGTGGCACGTGCTCAAAAGCACAAATTAGAATAAGTATCTCAAATAATAGGTAGGGGTTGGGCATATTTCAGTTAGGTAGGGCCCCCGCCGGGGTACGTTTCAAAATGATCTCTTATAGTTAATTAAATAAATACCTAAATGTATTAAATATATAAGTTTTTATTTCCATATAGAATCGTACCTATATGTTTTAATCCAAGTCTAGCTATGGAGTTGATTTTTTTACGGAACCCTCTTGGAGTTTACCTTGACGTGGTGGCGGGGCTTAAGCTTCTCTCGCTAATATTACTTTATTAAAAATTATATTTCAAAAGTATTTTTTTTGTTATAATTAGTGCGAGATGCAACAAAAAACTCCAAACGTGGCCAAATTTAAAAAACATCACTACTTTTGCACGGAAATTTAAAAACATGTCATTATTTACTTGAATGACAAACCGGTACATTATTTATTAGTAACATTTAATTTCATGTCATCAAATAGACAACAGCGCAAACTATAAATGTTTTTAAAAAAAGTTTCAATACTAGCAATGATTATTCATTTATTTGCTAATGTTATAGAGCCAAACAAGCGTTTCAAAAGTTAGTAAAATATATAAAATATTCAAAACAAAAAATATCTAATACGTATAAGAAAACTGCAGATGTTTTAATTACATTTTCTATCACTTCAATTTACATTTTGACACCTCAACTCCCATCAGTGGTAGGTTCAAATGGTTAATTTAAATTACATCAACGAAACTTTAAGCTTATATTTAATATGTTATTAAATCATTATATCCCTACTAAAATCCGTCTATTTCTATCCAGCCAATAATACCAAAAGCTCGCTATACCCGACAAGGGATCGTCCTCCCGGAATATATGTTACTTTCTATACAAACTTGAATGAAGCAAATCCTATTTGTACGAGAAATGAGTTTAGATATTATAATAATGTATTTGGAAAATTAAAATATGATTTCCTTCTATCAATTACCTATATAATTAAAGTTTATACTTTTTTTTTCAAATATAACATATCCGTGGTTATACATAGAACAAATAAATTGTAGCTATTATTATAGATAAATCACACCTGTCGCCATTTTAATATCAAGATACGATTATAGATAACAAAATTATAATAAATTGATAGTACGTATAAAAGAACATGGAAAATGAATTATATATGTATATAGTACACGCAATTTTTATAATTTCAAACAATTCTCGTTAAAACGAAACCGCAAATTAAATATACCTAGGTATAAATATTTGTGCAGTGTTCCTAACAGGCACTATCAATTTTAGTTTTAATTAAATTTAATACGACGAAAATGTTTAATACTTGATTCAAGAATTTCGGGTCGAACGAAAGTTCAAGAATATCCTGATGACCGTAATCCGCCACTTACATCGCCAGTATTGTGTGGTGTAATATATTCTATCTAGATGCGTAGCAAAACCTCATAAATTATTATCTTGGGCTGAATTTTATATCAAGTAAAAATATAAAAAAATTGTTATGAAATAGATCGTAAAAAGCGCTCAAAAGCTCTAAAAAATCTTAAAAATGTATGTCGTATTTTTTTATGGATATCGAAATGGCGTAATTTAGTCTGGAAAGGAAACGTGAACAGAGTATAGTCAGTGAACCGTTATTTTCTTTTGTAATGAGGACGAATTGTCAGATAAATAAAAATAAACGGTCCGGTGAACAGTGAAGTTTTTAGCAAAGCAAAGCTCATCGTTCTCAATCAATTTCGAAACATGCTACGGAATTTTAGTATTTGACGTTGAAAATTCGCATCTATACAATTTTTTATTTAAAAATCGATACAATTTCAATCATAACATTTGAGTTAACGCTGTTATGTTTCATTTAAATTTTAGTCAGTTTTTAGTAAAATTACTTTAATATTATATTAAAAATCGTATAACATCAGTGACGTCGTTGTCCTAAACGTACTTTAGAACATCATATTTCATCTAATATCTAGGTCGTAAAGGCTTTCATCATACAACATCCTTCAATACCGTTTCCCAAATATTTATAAGCTCTGGGGTGGTGAGGAGTGAGGATATTTACTTGGACGAACCCAGTTTCAGTTCAACCATGTTCGAGCGAACCCATGACGGAAATAACCTCTTGAATCTTGAATATATAGTATACTCTGTCATAAAGCATACATCGGCATTTATTATTTACTCACGGAGCATATACGTGACAGAAAATATAATTTAAGATACGCACTAGGCCATTTTTTCAGTCTTATCTTCTTTCAGAATGAATGAAAAATAAATGAAAATAGCTGAAATATATAGTGGCTTTCACAGTTGAACGAAATGCCACATTCGGTTAATTTTCATTTTGAAATGTTTAGACGTTCAACCTTACTTTTAAAACATAATTTAATTTTGTGTAGTAGTTGAAAAATACTATTTTTCGTTTATTTTAACCTATTATTAGAGATCTATTTCTGTTTTATTTATATGCCCATTGATGATAAATTGGTCGTATTATTAACTGAATATAATGGTAATTTCGTGTTGAAACCGTACAGGTTCATACATGTATGCATGATGTTGGATGAGTATTTTATCCACCTGGGAAAGCAGCCAAACTTTGTCACACTCACAAATCATAAAATACGTAACTATACGCGGCTATGTTGAAGCGGAGTACCTAACCTACGTATATGTATAAAACAAACGATATATGCCTCCACTTGCCAGAAATTCCAGAAAGCGTAGATGCATAAAAAGAATTCTCGGTATAAAAAGCTCAAAGTGGTTAAAAATTTAAGTACTTTTTAGAAGCGCTTAGAATTTTTTATCATATATTTCCAAGTAAAAATATATTTCGTAAAGTCTATTCTATATAATATATTTGTTTATAATTTTCAAATAAAAGAACAGATACATTAACCCAAATTTAAAATTGCTTAACTCTTTAATTTTGTACATATAATATAGGTAACATAAGTTAGCAATAATAGGTATATATTTGTTTATTACCTAGTCAAATTCTTCATTTAACAATAAAATGAACAAAGAATTAAAAAGAAATTCTTTTTAAAATTTTCCTCCACAATAAAATTCCTCAACGAATTAAAGAATAAAATATTTTTTAAACCCTAAACAAATAGTATAATTTCTTATGATACCGCAGTGTAAACGCGCATTAGTAAATTAATTTATTGGAAACACATTTTCGACTCACAAATCTCAATGTGTGCCCAAAATTGAAGAGGTATACTATATAAACACATTTTGAACAGAGGAATCGATCCACAGGCCATTAGGAAACATTTTACATATTACCTGATGGATTTAATCTGACATTTAAAGCAGAATTTATGACTGGAACACGAAATTGTGATTACGAATTTTACGTGAGGATAAAAAATAGAAATGCAAACAATATTTTAATAACGCTAATGCAAAAATAATATATTTGCTAATCTTACAAGGCCATCACACAAGGGCGCAAAAACTAAAATAGATTCGTTGTCGAAATTAGAAAACAAAAATTCAATTCAAACTTGTGTGTAATAATTAACTTAATTTATATCGTCTGTTGCTTTTCGTGCTTATGTAATCTGAAATTTATATATATATTATTCATAAAAGATCATATTTCTGTAATCATCACTTGATTTGATTATCTAAGGGAAGTGATAATAATGAAAATGTGATTTTGTATCTAAATAAATATAATTTGGATTACATAAACACAACAAGAGACAAGGAGAAGTTGAATTAGTGAATTGATATCATTGTCTTAATTTATATGTCTTTCAATAATTGTAGGGTGGTAGTGATGAGTTAAACGTGTTCTTTTCAAGTTTATAATGGTACCCAACAACAGCGTTGAGTTTTCATTAGTACTCAGTCACGCCATATTCAACTCTATTCTTCCTCCTTTGACGTCGCTTTCATGTCAAACCCCTTTACCCTACGTTTACAATATATATATATATATATATATATATATATATATATATATATATATATATATATATATATATATATATACATATATATCAGATCACTGTTGGATTTTCAATAACGTGCCTTTTCCATGCCAACAGATGCCGGCGATTGGCGATTGCCAATTGGCGATTGCAATTTGCATACATCCTACATTTGGGTTTTCTATTTTAATTTAACTTAGAGGACATAACCGATAGTTATGTGAACGGTGACTAACTGTACATTAAAAAAAAAACTAAATCGTTTCCTAATTAATGTACTCTTAGAATCTCAAATGGTATTTAGGGAAAATTAAGTTTATTACTTTCATTCTATACTTTTTATTTCTTATAATTGGATTCTGGAAACGCATTAATTAACCTAGGTGTTATTTATAATTCTTCGTACGCTAGCTTATATACTTGCGAGATAAAACAATCTAGCAACCCAACTTACACCAAATCAATACGAGTTAATATCTAAAATATTTCTTTCAGTGTAGGATATTAAAGGATGAGCTATCTGTTGGTTTCTTTTGAAGTGCGTGTTATTTCAACAGTTTGCAACACTGATGCGCTTGACATTGATAGATATGTAGTATCAAACCTCCGCTGTACTCCGGTGTAATCTCTTTAATAAAGCAACAATCATTGAATAATATTGAACGATGTAGTTTTAATAGCAATTTCAAAAAGAAACCAACAGATGGCCCATTCTATATCATTATAAATTATAAACATGAAAATAAAGATAAAATATTAAAAATACTTACGTATTGCGGGTGTAACGATGAGACTGAAACATTGGCAGTGTCCGGTGGTAATAAGACCGGATCTAGGACATGCGGAGGGCGTCGAAAGTATAGGTACTTGATGCAGTGCGTGGCGCCTACCCACGATGCGGTCACGCACACCGTCACGCACACACCAAAGTAAATCTGCAATAAATTAAAACAAACATATACACACTCGCTACAAACTTCATTAATATCTACTATAAACATATTTACACAGAGTATCAACCATTTTATTTCATCCTTTTAAATATAATAAAACATTTAAGAGTCTAAAAGCATTGGTTTTTTTCAAGGTCAACTTAGTCATATTTATATCTTTTATTTTATTTTCCACCTTATAATCAGTATTGTTCATAAACATTCTCACTTATAATAACTTAGATGTAAAAAGGTTTCGTGTTTGCTTTGAATAAAAAATGAAATACATTTTTTATGTGTAAAAACAGTTTTAAGTCTGGATGTATGTACATATTTTCTAGTGACGTCATAAAGCATAGAATCCCACGCCCATGGAACGTATACGAATGATATTAAGAGTCCTGCGGCTAATCAATTTTTTATTGAAGGATTGATGTCTCAATTTCATTTTGTTATTAGCTAGAAATGTATTGTACTCAACATGATCGTAAAGAGTTTACGATATAAACGATTTAAGTAATAAACAAATACAGTGTATGTGATTTATTTTTTATAATATCGATATGAAAACCTTTTTTTAATCAGAGCTACGCACTATGTAGTAAAAGTAATAATAAATAGTTTTCTTAAATTTGAATTATCAAATAAAAGACTAAAAATATACATAAATTGAGTACTGGCATCAAGATATTGAACAGAATAAAATGTAAGGTCGAAAAGTAATTTGATATGTATCTTTCGTGACCTATAATTACGTTTAGAATTTGCGTTGGAGTAATATTAAAAACATTTAAATACTTGGGACACAATAGTGATATATACATACACTTATTCGAGGAAGTAATTTTTAAAACAAGGAAATTTAATTATTTTATTTAAATATTGATTAATTAATTATTTACAACAAACAACAACTATAAATAATAGTGTGTTTACCTCTTTTGAATCTATCATCCTGTTAGCACTATTGATAATTTCTAAATAAGTTTCTTCTTATAAAACATATCACGAACACCATATAGATTGTTTCCTGATCAATTTAAACATCTCTATTTCGTTTAAACGTAAACCTATACGAATAAATCATGTTGACGCAGTTTTTGATATCTATTTTATTCTTTTTCTTTGTCTAGTTTTTGAGATGTATCAGGTTGGTATTCTTGTTTAGTATGTATGTGCGAAAATAACAGAATGGGAATTGTGTTTATATACGCCTTGAATGATATACGGTTTCGCTTCCTAACCGGAAATACTCGAAAGCTATTTTAGTATATAGTGCGCATGTTCTGACAATGTTAAGGGCTTTGCCAAGGTTTTTATGTATAAGTTGATTATGGACAACTGTTCTAGAAACCTTGAAAAATGTGTTTCCACATTTATTTTTTTCTTATATTTGTCTACTTTCAGCACAATGTAGTATGCATATACATATATATTTGATACATCATCTCGATAATTATGCACGACGTATACACAGAAACCACATTGGAATATTTATCCGTTTAGCGTTCGCGTAAATTATATTATTGATTTTAAATTGAATACCAAAACTCTGCACTAGTTCTAGTTTGGTGAATTAATCAACGTTTCCACTATATAAACATCGGAAATCATCAAAACGTGTGTGTTTAGTAATCTGCTATAATTATTATCGATGAAATTATAACTTGTTATTCCATTTATGCCTTCGTAATTCCATGCAAGAAATTTGAATTTATAAATTTTATATCCTATAAGGCGGTCGTCAAATTTTCTTAAGTTAGGCGTTACCTATATTAAAATTTAATTTGAAATTTAAACTGGACCCAACATTGTTTCTCAATTAAATATAAAATATAAGCACAGTAATGCAAAAATAAAGTTTATTTTTATTCGTTTAAGTTAAATAACGAGCATTGAATTTATGTCTAAAAGATTATAAAAACTTCAATTTAGCAATACGACTATTAAGATATACACAACTGCACGTTCTAAATGTCAATTAAAAGTTTCCGCAAATAGATAATTGTGTTTGGTAAACTCTTTAGCAAAGAACTTGAAAATGTTTTTGCTACGAGTTGGCGTATTTCAAGAACTTCCATACGATGAAGCCATACTTCGAAAGTACTGTGCTTGCATAGCGAACAATCCATTTAATATATATATTTAATATATATACTCGTACACCTACATTTCGTAAAATATTCGTTGAATCGTTGCATTTCCTAGCAGCAACAAAGTTCGATAGAAAACCGCGCATGTTTGATTCAATAACAATCGAACTTCATCCATATATTTGCATATGACATGGATCGTGGATGATATCCGGTATGTGGTCTTATTTTTATTAACTCATACATATGAACTGTTTGTTTAGTGCTTGTTTCATCTATTTTTGGCATATTTGGTTTTAGTTTTTTATTTTTCGGAATCTATTCTTTATTCGGCTCGAAATTCCCTAACATACAGTTGTTGTTGTTGTGTTTTCTGCCACCCCATTTGATGGGAATAGGCCTGAAGTTATGTATGTATGTATGTATGTATGTATGTGGTATATACAGAAATATAAAATATATAAATGTTGATGCTTTGATACAAATAAACAATACAAATGTATCGATTTATTTATGAATAGAAAATAAAGGCGTAAGAAATCTGTTTACTAATTTATAATGGTACGGAAACGGAATTAAAATTTACTCCTTATAGCTTTACGTAGTGATAAAATAAATATATTATAAACAATAAAAAATCTATGTATATAAACGTCAGACATCACATCAATAATTGACGTAAAAGCTAATATATATTGTGTTTATATTTATATACGTTCATAAAAAAATGAGCAATGCAAACACGTATAACACATAACCATAAACAAACAAAAGTATAATTCCGCATCATCTACGTTTTGAAAGCGTCGTTTATCATATTTCGTTATAGGTAACATTACATTACTTTAATAGTAAACGTGGGAAGTTTTGCCACACTTGTATAGTACGCAAAAGTATCGAGGTCAAAGCACTGGCTTCGAGTACATACATACAAAAGTATTCATACAACGGTCACGTGATTTAAAAACATTGACAAAGTATGATTACTCAGGTGCATTAGGGTTTACAATAATAATAAAAGCAACGAAATAGTTATTATTTTAACTTTTGCCTTTTTTATTGCAATGGCGTAATAGACTTGTGTCATTAAACACAAATTATAATTAGTTAAACATCATGTAAACTTTCAAATATATACATACATATATGTGAAAGCGATCATAAGTTTGGTGTTTTGTCTAAAATATGCCTGTGACACTTTGCCAGATAACGTTCACATTTCTCTAAGGGCTCTGCAATACGGCGTGGAAGCTATTGATAGACTGCCACTTGACGTTCTATATTCGTCCTGTGCTTCTATTGAATCTGCCCACAAATTCACAAGCGCAGAGCTTTTGAAATTTAGCGAGGTAGCTTTTTCATCATTAAAAAGAATATAGCACAATTTCAGATTTGTTCACGATAAGAACTGTTATTAATTAAAACTTCACACAGATTTCATAAAAAAATACTTACGTGACTGACAAAATTTTTCTTATTTTCTAATTTTAGTCAATTACAACGAAAGTTTATAAATGATGTATGTATGTAATACACATTTTTTTTTATAAGTACTTACATATAACATTTCAGACAATTTTATTAAAGTTTGGAAAAATTACTATTATTCGGTGAAGTAACATATGTTTTAAAGCAAAATTTTAAATTAGAAGTGTTTAGCAGGGTTTTTCTGTTTTTATAGACAAAAGTTTAGAAATTTTTAATTAAAATGAATATTTTACCGAAGCAAACAATATAATTTATTAATTGGTTGGTAAATAAAATAACACATCCAATTTATTAATAATTTTGAATATACCTACTTGCCGGTCTAGCACCACCAACCGACAATCACCACTGAAGGGTTATTAATTTAACCACCAGCCATGGTTGATTACATTAAATCATTAATTTTACCCAATTATTAATTTTACAACAAACAGTTCTATTCCACTTTAAATTTCATACCACCTAACCTAAACTACCCAAACCAAACGATTCATCATATTTATTTAATAAAAAAAAACACACAAATATAATTATATTTTGGTTTGAGAAAAAATTGCAAATTATCGTTTAATATACCTATGTTTTGTAATAAATAATGTATAATGGTTGTCAACGTGTGTATCCTAAAAAAAGAACAGCGTTACAAATTTTAATGTTTTATTTACGATGCAGATTTTTGTTGGGGAGTATACACAGTGTTAATTAATTACCATATACGTCTGTTGGGAAACTATTTTATAATTTTGATCAAGAAAAACTGAGTTTATTAAATGCACTAGCAAATAAAATAATGAAATCACTACAACGACTGCTTAATAATTACATTTTTAGTAAATCTGTGCTTTTCATTTTATAGAAGTAGTTTTCCTTGCTGTGATACATTTTAAACATGTATAGTTTTCCGTTTTAATGTTTTACTCAACATATATGCTTCTTAGCTGACTTAGTTATATATATATATATATATGACGAGATTAGACTTACCTTTCTGGCAGATTTGGAACACAAAGAACTGGAGCAGGCTTTTAGTCGATGCACAGGCCCTGGTGGGGTGCCAGCCGTTGTAATCGGCAGAACCGCCTCGCTCAGTTCCTGCTGGCTCGGTTGACTGCTAGTTACCGAGTCCGCGTGGTGTATTTGCGACATGCTGTTGTTGAAGGGACCGTTAGGCACGCCGGGCCTAACGGTCGCCGCTACAGCCACCACGGCTGCCGGTGGGGTGGCGGGTACCACGACAGGAACGACGACCGGTGTCTGTTCATCGCCGGTTACCACCACGCTGGGAGCGCGCACCCGCCGCGGATTGAAGATCGTCGGGATGTCACCGTCGCGCGTCATATTCGGGATGAGCGAGCGCTGGACTCGCTTCTTTCCCCTTTATATCACTCCAGCTCCCGCATGTTGATGGTGCTGGACGCCGGTGCTTTCGTAACCCGATACACCTACATCTGAAATAATATAATGATTGATTTTAGAGCATTAGATTAAAATTCAACAACTTCGTATCAAAATTACTATTCAACATTTTACAGATTCTCGTTACAGATCTATAAGCTTGCTCAGAATCGACATATAAATTACATACGAAACAGAACACGCGTAAAACACTCACAAGACTATATATATTTATTCGATCGAATTCGACCACATATAGCAATAAAAATGTTAATAAATATATTTTAAATAAACCAGATTTGAAGCAGCAATCTCAATTAATAACATGATAGCATCAAAACCAGAGTAGTTTTACAACTGTATGTAAATAGCACCTGCGAGTTCTGCTACAAAGGTTAGGGTTAAGGATTAGGGGATAATAAATTTTAACTACGTCAGATGCAAGGCATCGTATGTATAGGTACCATATATGGCAGCAATCGATGATTTATTGACTTATATCGTGCTGAACAACGAGAATGAACGCAGGTGTTTTGAATATGTGACGACAGTCAGTGTGAAGGTTGGCCTATTAGATATTGTATCAAGGACATATCGAAGATTTCCTACTGTATAATAGAACGTTGCACACGAATATACTTTAGGAATATATTTGCCTATTAAAGTAGATTGATTAAAAAACTCTAATACTACAAATATGATCTTGTATGTACAACAACGAATACATTATACTGGTGTAAGGCAGAAAACTTGGGAAAGAAAATCAACATAAAATAAAAATATTTGTTCCAATTAAGAAAAAGTTTGCTTTAAGAATTATGATGTTATATAAATGTTTAAGTATTTTCTACAAATGTAGAGGAAATAGTAGTATTTGCACAGGTTTCTTACGTCTTATCATCTAAAGTTTATGGAAGGCTTAACGTAATCCAGTAGAATCCCACAGAAGAGATTGTTTCAGCAGTTTCCAGACCGATTTCAAATTTTAGCTTTTACATTTATGCATCATATATCCAACCTATTCTAGTTGTGGTTTAAACGCAAAAAGTAATTAATATATAGAATTTAACAATAAAATGTTTATACACCTAATAGAAACTTTAATAGGTTCCAAAGTCTACAACCTTTTTTTTTAGAATCTAGGCTATGCGAAAGAAAAACAAACAACTAAAGTAGCAAAAATCAAAGTTTTTGTAGTAAACCCAGCAGAACCATTTTTTATTATATAAAAAATTCTTACAATTTCTTCCATTCTCGTTCTATTCGTATCCCCTGCCAAAGGATATTATGTAAAATTTAATTTAAAATACGTTATTTGATTTGTTGTTTTAGCTTCATTCTTAGTTTTAGTTTCCACGGTTAATCAATAATATATAAAATTGTTATAACAAAAAAACTCGGCATTTCTATCTTACACGTAGTAGGTATATTTTGAACAGGGCGGCGTGTATTGTAAAATGTAAGTATAATTTCCCATACCTTTAGTCAGACTCGGTTCAGGGAAGGTCAAAAGGTGTATTTTCGTTAAAATTGCGAAATCGATTGTTTTCATGATTACAATCCTTACGTATTACTTCGTATAAAAAAGTAAAAAAGAACAGTTATTCAAGGATAACTCATCGTTTAGAGGCACTCTGTTTTATTTATTTATCCTATATAGTTCTTTGGAGACTAGACGCAAAAGTGAAAATGGTAGTAGTGTTTTTTCTTTTCTTTGAACGAATACGTCCTACTGTTTGAATAGTCCTCGCGAGTCACCTTCACTCACCCGAAGGGTACATAACAAATTAGCAGTGAATTCAAAATAGTCGTTATAATCAATATAACATCAAATAATTCATTCTATGCCTCATTTATATTCTACCATCATGGGAACAAGAGCGACTGTTGGTTTTTTAAAGTTTTTTAAAACAAGTTTTATATTTGGTAACGCCTTACATATTAAAAGTACTGAATTCGATATTATTTTCGTTGTAATCAAAATAAAACTATTTGATTCCTAAAAAATTCGATTATAGAACTCGCTATATACACTCATAAAATGTATTAAACATCGATTATTTAATAATACGAACTATAAAAGCAATTTTTCAACATTTTGTTCTATTTATTCAACTTGATACTGAAGAATGTGATTACAAAAATAACTCCTTAGAAAGAATTTAATATAAAGTTTCAGTTCCGATTTCAGACAGCTGAAAGGATGTTTTGTATGTATGTATGTATGTATGAACCTACATTATTGGATTATGTTTTTCTTTTGAACAAATGTGTTCTTTCTGCAACTTCAGCGTGAATGTATCTTTAAACCAGGGTGGAAGAAATTTTAACTTTTAGAATTGATATTTTTAGGTTTAGGAAAAAAGAGCGGTAATTGCTGTTAGTTAAACTATTTAGATTTAATTATTTTGTCTCTAGTCTATATGTTTGGCTGTGGCAGCTAACAAGTAACTCAATTTGAAATTAAAAGCTGTCATATGCACAAGCGATGACTGGAATAATTTTTAATTTATTTGTTATGAAACACGTGATATATGTATGTAAATATTCACATGTTTTGGATTTATGAGTTGCGAAATATATGATCAAAATGAATATAGCAATTCTTTTGTTATACTAATCTGCTTTCGCAAGCGAACAATTTATACAATTTTAATTGTGGTTGTATACATATGGAATGAGTATAAAAGGCTTAAACATTAAGTAATGGATGTAATACTGTACAATGCGTATCTTTTTTTTCATCGCTCTGAAGTTAGTTGCAAAAAATAACATAATTATTTCACATTTGCGAGGAAATATTCATTACAAATTTCTAAATAAAAACCATAAATTCAGGTTAAAAAATGTAAAATTATATTACTACTAAAATTATTCGAATCAATATGAAAGTGGTAGTGATTTAAAACATGTTATCTAAATTATATATTAAGTAAAATAAAGGTCAGTTTACATTAAAGCGTCGATTTTCTACTTAATAGAATGAGAAATTAATTTAAAAAGGTTATACAATTATGTAGAATAAAGCTTAGCTCTATTTATAAGGTCAAAATCGCACACCTTGACATAGTAGGAAAGGATGGATAATGATCTTCACACGAACAGATGTTACCTTACCAAACGAAATGAAAACAAACAACCTCTATTATTATTTTCACGCTGCATTTACGTTAAACCTGAGAATATGTGCTTTGCTCTAACTTACTATTGTTTTACAACCACAACCAGGCGTTTTATCATTCTATTTGAATATTAGTTTAGATTATTTACCTATTGTAAACGGACGTTACGAAAATAAAACATTCTTTCTATGAAAAAAACTATTTATCATTTTATACTAAAGTTTTTCAATTTATGAATTAAACAATGAATTTTATTTGGTAATTAAGTTTAAACTATTTGAAATTTGGTAATTGTATTAATTAAAGGTATTTTTAGATGTGCAATTTATTTTAATCTTTGATTGTTTCCTGGTGAAATTAAGCATGTTTTTGTACGTTTTGTATAAGTGATTACACAATCATATTAGTTCTTCGGTTATGCGACAGTTCCGTGACTGCTTTCGTCAAAGGTGCGGTCGGGTGGAGGTGCTATGAAACTATTTAACATAATACAGCTTTCGCGTCGTATCGTTCAAGGTTCTTTTATACTTTATATCCTGTATATTAATTAAATATGAAAAGCAAATTAATCAATCTTTTGCTCATTTATTATTTATATTGAGATTCTGTGGTTCAATTTGCTAACTAAACCTCCTAAAATAACTCTATAACCGCAAATGCGTCTATATACTAAATTAGATTAGAAATGACGAGTAACCACAATCACCTTAGTATACTAATCGTAAATAACACCGTATATTTAAAAGAAAAGTTACTTAGGGAGGAGGGGAGGGAGGGGGGTTTAGATATTCTCAAAAATTATAAAAACGCAAAGAAACATTTAAATATCTTTCAACTTTTTATGTGTTAAAATTAATGCATTTTATATGTTATCCTTTACAAATTTTATAAATTGTAATTTTGCATGCAATGAAAACATTAGATTAATGTGTTTGTTTCTTGATACAAACTACTTTCAAAATCGAAATATTTCACATTTATTTTATAACAAATTCACTATTTCAACTGGGTTGTGTGGTTTCATTGGGTAACTATTATTGGAAATGGTGTTAGTCTTACGGATAAATGAGAGACATTAAATACTTTCATAATCGAAGAAATACGAAATGAATTCTAAAGAATGTTCGATTTTATGAATTCGACAGAAACTCAAATCGATTATAGGCTCCATTGTATAATTCATATAACGAGCTAAAAATATATATTCTTTATACAAAAAAAAAAAAACTGATTCAGCTCAGTACCAAACTAAAGCGATTTGAAGTGAGCTTCTCTCGTATTTTCGATACGCAAAAAGACATAACGCCGACGGGGTTTTTTTTTATAACATAACGAGCATTACCAACAAACAGCAAAAACATAATCTGAAGGGAGCCGAAATAAATATATATTTATATTTCAGAGAATTCGGCATATAACTTATTTCAAAACAATTATTGGCATATAAAGCTATTTGAAGCATTTACTCGAAATGTAAGCATTTATGTATAATTCAAATAATTGATTATCTGCATAGTCTTATTATTAACCTGATTTATATTAGGGAATCTTGCGGTGTTTAACTTATAACATTTTCTGCGAAAACGAAACGGTAATCTCAGTAATGGATTAAACTGGCAAGAACTAATTGGTTTCGTTTATTATTTGAGATAATAAGGGATTTGTGCACGTTTGTTTCTACGCGTGAGCCTGTGTATATGCAGGCGAAGGGCATTGTTTACTGTCACGACTATATGGTATAATCACTCTAATGGGTGATAATTCATCCGGACGAATTACAACTCTGACCTTTGATTAACAGTAGGAATTTGCATATAGTATTTAGCGTTAGAAGGGATATTTTGAGATTATTTGTATTTAACGGAGAAAAAAGTAGCATTCTCCAACAACTGTTGTAGTAAATAATCAACACATATAATTTGAAATTGATACATATATCGTATTATATTAGTATTATACACGTTTAGAAAATAAAAATATCTATGGCTTTGTATACATACATACCAATATTTAGACTTTCATTCAATAAAAGTTTTTAATTCATCTATTGATAATAGTGAAATTTATTAGTGTATGTAGATAGAAAAACAGAATAGAGTATTGATTTGTAATTTTAATAAAAACTTCTAAACAATTATAGTTTGGAATGTGAACCTATATATAGATTTAATAGTATGAATTAATCCATTAGGAACAGTATAGTGAAAACAAAATAGTTTAATAAGTATTTTGCTCCTTTTTGGTATTCTATTAACAATTTGCTAGAAAATGAAGAAAAATGGAACTCTCTCCTACAATAAAAGAGAAGATATTACCCTCTTTATACACGATATGCTCCCCAGATAATAAACGCAATAGAATGGATCCGATCCATAATAGTTGTACTAAAGTAGAAAGCTATAGGTATATAAAGAATTCAACTTAGGTATATATATATATATATATATATATATATATATATATATATATACATACATAAATGGTAGTTACAGATATATTATCATATCAAATGCATCGCATTTGTATTTATTATACATTGAATAAGTACTGGTTATCAGTGTTATAAATAACAACAGAGTATTTTTACTGCAAAGTTATCTATTTAATAAATGCTAAAATTGCCAATGTAAGATCACATTAGCCGACACGATTCTCGGAGTTTTGGTATGTGTAAATTGCGTTTAGTAATATTGTTACTATATTTTTCGTAAAATGTAATAATAGCTTATTTTAACATGAAGCTTAAAGTAACATTGAATCTTTCGATAGTACTGATTTTCTTATATGTTTTGTCATTTTTTTATTTGAAACTCAGTAATGACTTATTTATTATTTGGAGGTATTAGTTATGGTTTGCGATAGCCGTGGAAATGTTTAAAAATGCTTTAATTAAACTTAATACATACTAATTAATAAAAGTTTATATGGTATATATAAATTTGCGTTATTCATTTAATATGTATGTGCAAATAAATAATTTGTTTATTCATAAATATTAATTAAAAACTAAAGAAAAGGGTATAAATATTATTATTATTACATAATTTATTTAATTCCGAATATATAATTAAGAATCAGTAGTAATAATTCCAGTGTTTTGTTGTTAAAGTAAAAGTGTTCAATTTCAATATAAAGTGTAATTGAGCAAAAGTAGTGAAACATTGAGTCAAATTATTGATAATTAAATAATAATCGACACAAAGTATACACTGAGAGGTGATATATATATATATATATATTATAAGATGTAATTACCCTTTTGAAGTGACAGTGAAGGTGTCTCTAGTTTTTGTAGTGTAGTTTTGAGGGGGTGTTGAAAGGTCAATGACGTAGACACTGTTGAACGCGTGCCGCCCGACTTAAAACGCGATTTTTTTTCAACGACAATAATTGGCTACGAAATCGTTAAAATTGCAAAGAAGCAATATGTAGGCAAGCAAGGTTGATGTTCTGTGATGCGAGCACGCGAACTACCCTGCAACACCACACGACGAGATACTGTACTATACAGGCCAATGTATACAGGCCAAACCGGTATATGTGAACCGGTAATTCGATGTACGCATGCGCGACATCGATCACGATACCCTAGGCACGCACTTGCCTGCTTCAAACCGGTATATACGCTTTTCAATAACCGAATGAGGAACAGACAAACGTGCACAGCTACAAACCGTGTAGCGTACACGTTTGTATTTCATATCCGTTGTCGATTATTCGTTCACAAAACAGAGTAGTACTCAAGTTTAATGCAACGACTGTACATACATACTACATACGGCTCGAGTCGCGTAGTTCAGAAGAGAAATCAACTATATATACATATGTATGTTGAACACACAGTATTCTGTATGGTTTTCCTACTAAAGCGTGAACGTTTTGTTTTTGGTTCACCTGCGCCTTTACCGTTTCGCGTTTCCTTCCATGTGTCTATAACGTTATAAATGAGTTACAGTTCACGTAGAGTGCTCCTCATAATGCTCGTAATTTAATTAAAAATTTATGCATTTCATAAGCGCACCGTTCGCTCTTTTTGTACTATATAATATGAAACTTAATTAATAATTAAATTTTTAAGACAAAATTCATCTTTTATATCCTATCCTTTGTATTCAGTTACTAAAGGAATTAACTATTTAGAAGTCGTGATGGAAATTTTATTTTAAACGAATAAATTATCATGTAATGTTTGCGAAAACTTAGCAATATTATTAATTCAACAAATTAAATTCTATTTGTAACTGCAAAAAAAGCGCAAGGGCGCGAGACATTCACATAATTATCACATTCGGATAATGTTTAGGTTCCCATACATTTTTTTTAAAAATATTATATCTACTATTCAAGTAAACATTACTTTTTATGAGTTCAAGCAAGATGTAACAAATACTATACGTAAATAAAAAGATACTATCGTTAAAGCTTTTTCTAAAATGTAATTGTTAATGTTCTAATTGTTTAAATATTAAAGAAATAATTTTGTATTGATTATATTTTAATGTAAATATGATTTGAATATATTGCGCTATTGTAAAGCGGGCTTGTGTTAGCAATGTTTCCAACGCGTTGATACAATTTTTCCCTAGCCATACCACACGTTAACATGTGAAGTTTCAGAAAATTAGATAGTACTTTTAATTATTTTAAGTTTATTAAAAAATGTGACATATGTCAAAGAAGGCAGAAGTTGTGAGGTGTACTTGCTGATGTAAGATATTTAAGAATTCTTGCAAAATATTTATGTTGTAATTCGTGTAATAAACCAAAACAGTACTTAGTGATCGTAAGTTAATTTTATAGTAACAATATCAATAATTTTATAACAATATTATTGTTTGTTTTGATGTAAGCCGATAATGGTAACAGTTGTAAAATATATTTCCAGATGCAGTTTATGCTATTATTTAGCCGACAAGGCAAATTGAGATTACAAAAATGGTATCACGCTCATCCAGATAAATTAAAAAAGAAAATTACTAGGGAATTAATTACTACTATATTATCGCGAAAGCCAAAGATGTGCAGTTTTTTGGAATGGCGTGATCTAAAAATTGTTTACAAAAGGTTTCATTTTTCTGTTAGATTATCTTTATTGACTAATAAATTAAAAATTGTTTTTTTTAGATACGCAAGCTTATATTTCTGTTGCGCAATTGAACAAGGTGATAATGAACTATTGACGTTAGAAATTATACATCGTTACGTTGAGTTGCTTGATAAATATTTTGGAAGTGTAAGTGAATATTATTTTATATATCAAATAGTATGCATGCGTTTAAATGTTGGTAGTTCTGCGTATGAAAAAAACCTAATTTACACTATGCAAATATTCCAAATTATTATATTCATGAATGTTTCAAGTTTCATAGATTTTAATACAATTTTTTATTTTTTAAAGGTTTGTGAACTAGATATTATTTTCAATTTCGAGAAAGCCTACTTTATTCTCGACGAACTTTTGGTCGGTGGTGAGATCCAAGAGACGAGCAAGAAAAACGTGTTGAAAGCTATTGCCGCCCAAGATCTTCTCCAAGAGGTTAGTAATGGCGAATCCAATATTGACTTGTAGTTATTGTTATTTCTTGCAAGTTATCAAATTAAAACCAAGACACGTGTTATAGCCTACTCTTCTATTTATAGTGATATATATATATATATATATATATATATATATATATATATATATATATATATATATATTTCTTTGTTTGGCAATACTGACCATAAATCCCAATTGTCGATTCAGTGTTTCCAACTAAAGAAAAGAAAGGCTATTCAAAACATGTTTATATAAATACTTGCAAGTTTTAATCGCAAATTTAATTTGATTGAAAATACAAAATGGTGTCGGTTTATGCTCTTGCCTGACTTGACAGCATACGGTGTATGTGTAACTGCACATGCATTTATGAATTTTGTGGTGTTTTGGCACACCCCTTTTGTGTTGTTGTGTGACTCTGATTATTTCCATGTATTTACAAACTCTAAATGTCTATTTTATGCACACCAAGGATTTAAATGAAAAACTCTCCTAGTTGCCCTATACGAACAAGTAACGTTGAAAAAAATCATATATTTTTTGTTTTGCCATAGTTTTCGAATTCTTTGTAATTGTTTTTTTTTTATTGTGTTTCCTTTTTCTTTTTACTTACCAGTCAAGAGATAGACTGTACCGATATCTTTATGTAGACATTGACACATTTTGAAAATTGTGCCATATTTATGTCAAGATTAAACATTATCGTTTTTATTTGCCATTAGAAAATGTTTAGTTTTGAATCCATGCCATATATTAAATACAAATACTTCTTTTCCTTATGTTGAAAATTATTTGAATAGGAAGTCCAATATTTTAAATGAACGAAATTAATGATTTTTTTAAAATTAATTTTGTTTAAAAGATTCCAATTTTCACCTGTTTAATATAATTTTAGAAAAATAGTATAATAATGCCATATTCTACCAAACTTATGAAGCATGTTCTATATTTTATAAGACACGAGTTAGAAATATTTTCAAAATGTGTCAAACATTTAAAAAGTGCTATATTTTTTATCAAGTACCAAGTAGTTTATTATTAATATTTAGTAGTTTAATCGGGGTATTTATTTTAATGCTTGACAGCTGTAATACCCTAATGTACAATGGTGTCTTTTTAACAGCATGTTATCTACACCCATGCGCCATAATAATAATACTTATGAAATAATACTGTTGAATCTACATCAATTTTTATTTTAAATGTATGAAAAACCGAATTTTATTCATTGTTTTATCAAATGTGCTATACTGTATTCATTCTTATTACAACTGTCTTGCTGAATGTGGATCTCATGAAACAATGAATAAAGTTGGTGCAAAAGGCATGTAATGTCTGAAAACATTGAAAAATTGTCAAACGGAAGTATCAGTACATGTTGCAGATGGATTTTTTGTCAAAACGCTTTTGAAATAATTGTACACAATTGTGCAGCATTTTATACATATCTTCCTTCTATATTTATTTGATTACATTTTCTTATTTTCTTTAGTAATTGACATAGTTATTTAATAATATGCCATCATATTTTCATTTCATGTATTTGATTATCACGTTTATCACCGTGGATTCCACCAATAATAACTACCATTTTTTCGTACGTTTACAACAAACTGGCAAATATTAGATTACTTTGACAATTTGGATTAACGAAATATTTTTAATTTATACTTATGTACATTCCTTATTTATTCTGTAGATATATGTGATTTTGATCTAGTAATAATTTTCTAGCTGTTTCTCCCTTATATAGACTGTACCTAATAGTCTAGTCATATTTATTACCCCATTGTTTTGCTCCTATAAATGCTGCATATACTGTTTTGCTTGCAAGAAAATATACATCACGCATTTTATATTTTGTTTGTATATATATATATACATTTATATATTTTATGTCACGTTTTGTGTGTGTTATATAAAACAGATAAATTCTTGAAATACTGTCATTTTAACATTGATTTACATAAGCATTGCAACTCCTAAGTACAAAATATAGATTCTAAATAGATAAAGTATCTATTCTCTAGTAGCATAGTATAGTCATTTTAAAGAATTAATTGCTGGTGCTATATAAAATGTGTTCTTCTATCAATGTTGCTCAAAATATCTATACATGTAACATATTTTTGTAATGTCTTAGCGCTTAGCGCACATTTTTTCATACGCAGTTCTCTTATAAAATATAAAATAATCAGTAATATCAAAATGGCGACTACAAGTCACGTTGAATCTATATTCAGTGTATCGTCATTTAAATAGAAAATGCCAACTTCTTTAGTACATTTTGCACTGTTTGGATTCAGTATTTCAGGAATTTAACTGTATAATTTGGTGTTATATTTATCAATCAATAATCTTAAAAATTATATGAAATAGATTAGTCTACAATCAGGGTATTAGACTATGAGAAGCTTTTTATTTTTTTGGTTTAGTTGTGATTATATTTTATAATATTTGCAAGTAGTGATAGTTCCTATCAAATAGTGTTCTGCCAGGGTTTATTTATTATTAATATAAAGTTTCTCGAATTATTTATGTATCTTTATTAATTGTGTTTATTATGATATTAAATATACAAATATATTACCTTGTATAATTTAGTTTTAATTCTACAAATTCAATAATAGTAATAGATTTAAAAAAAAACGGATTAAAGTTACGAGTTGTTTAAATTTTCATTTGCATATGTATTATTAATTAATTTTCTAAAATATTTACAACAAAATAAATTTTAAAGCAAAACCGCTATTATAAAAGAAAATGAAGATTTGTTTTCTGTGTTATTCAATATATGCTTGAAAATCAAAATAAGTCTACAGAAAAATATTTATAGGTTATAAACTTAATTGAAGAATAACAGTTAGTTGCTATTTTTTAAACAAAATTAGAAACCAATAAATAATAGTAAATATCAAGGGAATAACATACAATAATGTGCATTCTTAATTATTGTGAAATTTGCAGTATTTAAAAAGGCGATTAACACATTAAAGCATGGCTTAAGAAATCGCACATAACGTCTATACACATTGCATGTTATACCTTTGTATTTATATATATATTATAAACACTTTTCTCTTTGAAGAACTGAATTGTATCAACTTTAGATATCATTTAATTGTTCGCTTTTCTTAGCTTTGTACAATGGCATGGCTAAAACGCAAAATAAAAATAAAACAAACACAATTTTGCACATTTTTGTAGTTAGTAGTGTTAGCAAAGGTTTTTTCTGCTCTGAAGGACGAAGCTGTAGAGGGTGCACTACGGGAGATTGGGCTGCTTTAGTTCTGGCATTCCTCCATCACCATTGGCTAAGAAGCTTTACGAATCCATATACAACCAAAATATCTAGATTCAGGATTATACTTTATACGTAGTTATATTAATGAAAGAGTATTAGTTTTCACGCTCTTCCGTTTGCTTTATATTAACATTTATTATTATTGACAATTTTAAGTACAACATGCCAAATATGACATTTTCTAAAATGTTTTTATATTAATTTTAATTGTATTTTATTAGCTAATTAGTGTTATTTCTTAACAAATTTATTGAGCAACACATTTCATTACGATGTTAACAGTTTGTTTTACACAAGAAAATACGTATGAACTTCATAACGAAACAAACATTTTTAGAGTCTTAATTTAATAGAAATGTGCTTACGTTTTAAAATATATATTCTTTTGTTATAGTTCGACAATTTTGATTAAAAAATAAGCTAAATAATTGTATTTATAGCTGTTATAATCAAATTTTATATAAGTTTATTGTTAATTTTTACAATTTTATCAAACGACCATGAACATTTTAAAATGTATTTTACATTGTACGTAACTTAAATCAATGTGATTCTCTCTCTAATGTATTCGATTAAATGTATTTTAATAGTTAAGTAAGGCCTCGACAACAAATGGTTATAATAATACTATATATTTTTTATTTTACAAATAATTCGATACATATTTTTGTACAAAAAACTAACTAACCAGTATTTCATACATTTTTACATGACACCGGTGGTAGTAGATTTTGTTTTGGCTTTTATTTTGTTTGAATTAACATACTTTTGATACTAACCAAACCACTGCATGTTTTTGCTATTATTTAAATTTAAAACAGGCCTAATCTATTCTACATGTTGATGTGAAAATTTTATTATGATGACCACAAAATTTTCACAATGCACCAATTATACATGTTTCATATTACATATTCAATGTTTTTTACTTAAACCATTCACAAATCAAATTTATAAAGCATATTTTTCAAAAATTACTAATTCCCAAATGTAATCAATCTTGCAATAAATATCACATCATTTTAAATACTTTTATTATCAATTTTAAATCATTTGGTACTTATACACTTATTTTTAATATATTAAGCCGTTTTTTGGCGATACACTGGTTTTAAAACGATTTAAGTTAAGAGTATGCAACGTGACGTTAGATTGAACAATGGCGTTATGTTCTCAAGTTTGAACCGTTTTCGAATCCGTATATTGTTATAAAACGACATTTGTTAGAATAAAAGTATATAAATGGCTAGAGTAAACGTTTTCTACTAGCAATTTAATGGTACCCAAACGTAGACAAATTTTGAGAAATTTGCGAATTCTGCCTACAGATTAAGACATTTTCTTAAGCTCTATTAAATGACTTTTAATAAGTTTTATTATTCAGATAAAAATAAACAATAGGGAATCAAAATATATAGCAAAAATATTTATTTTTTGTTAATTTTAACTAAAAGCATAGACTCAGAGTAACTCCAGACGTCTCACTAAGTACTTTGTTTCTGCTAAATGATTTTTTGATATATTTGACATTGTACTTTGTATAATTACTAGAAAATGTATAAAGAAGCCAATATATTTTTCTTCTAACCGAAACATATATTAATAATTTTTCTATTTTGAGAAATCATGTATATTTTTATTACATTATAAATAAAGAATCCTTTTGAATGATTGAATTTGCTATTATTACAAAACAAGTAAAGTATTATTTTGTATAGTGGTTTTTTAACAATTTGCACTGCAAATTTAATTATTAGTCATGGCTACAAGGAAGTAACATGCAAAAACTGATATTAATGAGGTATTCCTAAATTAAATATATATATATATATATATATATATATATATATATATATATATATATATATATATATATATATATATACATTGAACCAAAATGAAATGTTGAAAATCTTTACATTTTATCTCCTTGTAATTCTTTAACATACCACTTGTAAAATGAAGCAATATGATAGTGGACCAAGATTCGAAGGGTCAGTTTGGAAGGCAACAACATGTGGGTACGTTAATTTTGATTTATTTTCACATCATTCATGTTTGCTATAACTCAAGTTTTATTTTTTAAATTGTTGCTATTGGTCCACATTCACATTGCTTTATAATTCCAGCACATTATTATTACAGGTGTATCAACAGCATATTGTTTAAATCGTAATAAAACCGAATTTCTTTTACAGGAAGAAACGCCTCAAGGATTCTTTGAAGATCATGGTTTGGGATAAGCGAATTTTTTTATAATATTTTTTATAGTGATAGTTGAAAGATTTAGACCGAATCAGTGTATTAATGTCGATTTTCTACTGATTAACTTCTGAATCTATCAAATCTTGGTTGTGGGTAGTAATAAAGAAACCTACTATTTTTAGGCAGCGCAATTTACAGGAATAAATATCTTTATCTATATTCTTGTTAAGCATATATTACAAAACGATGAAAAATGTGATTGTTATTCAAAGTAGACATGTACTTATTATTATCTTTCTAGTTTATCACTTAGTTAAACATTAGCAGTGGCATTTAAATGCTTTTCATATAAACAAATAATGTATTATTGCCTCAGCTACTTAGAGATTTGTATATTGTGTGACGTCACCATTTTTATTAAGCACTGTACCAATATGAATATTAATTTAAAGTATTATGACTGCTTGTTTAGTATTAACTAAAAGTATTTTTCAAATCTCATTTATCCAGTTGTATTTTTAAAACAGGATATTACTTCAAAATTTGTGGACCATAAGTACTATTGTATTTTTGTTTCCTGTATTATTTAAATAAATTATTTGCATCTATTCTTATTTTTTTAATTCTGTAGAACCATATAAAATAATATAAATTTAAATTATAGATATTTTTTGTTTATTTATATGGAGCCTTAAGAAATTCATTATAGTGAAACAAATGCATAGTTTACATTAGGACAATAGGTAAGTTGTTATTTATTATAGCATTACCAAATAACCAATAACCATTTATATTGAATTTAGTTTTGTTTAATACTTTTAAATATGGAAAAGAAAGAAATTTTATATTTTCTGCAAAGGGTTTATAATTTGGCGCGTGGATTTGTGAAGTATATTGCGAGGTGACCGTGTGCGGGTGCGGACAGCGCTGGTGTCGGATGGGCGGGCCGACACCGAGATAAACCGAGACTCCGCGTACGGATTCCGAGGCCTCGCGACCGCGAGACCTCCGCGTAGCAATTCGACGCGTCGGGACGTCTCGCATATGCGCAAAGAATTTTGCAAGTGATGGTCAGCTGTGTTTGGGAGAAATGCACCTTAGACATGTAATTCTGGGGTGCAGAGTAACGCTACGGCATCACGATGCACGCGTACGGTACAGAGATCACGTAGACATGTAAAATATGTGTGTGCCCAGTGTCGTTTCGCGGTGAAAATCTGGCGTGATCGGTGCCGCGCGGGGTCGGGGATCATGGCGTCGGTCGCCGCTCCGACGGAGGTCCCAGCCGTTCATCACGGACACAGTTTCGGCAAAAAAACGTTCCATAAGCCAACCTACTGCCACCACTGTAGCGACATGCTCTGGGGGCTCATGCAACAGGGGTTTATCTGCGAAGGTGAGTTTTTTATGACATCACTACATCCATCTGAACCAACCATCCATCCATCATCACATGATATCAGTGAAATAAAGAGAGAGAGAGAAAGGACATGACATCCATCGAGAACCAGACATGATGATACAGTGCAAATGCAACACTTTTCAATAAATACATAATCTCGAGGAATAATACATTAGTTACTTTCCGTTTAACACTTTTACTGCCACGCGAAGCAAGAATATGCTATCACGCGAATCTCGATCTTTGGCCTACTACTACTACGTGAAGCGACATCTCATATTTAAAGCAGATTTCGGCCTGGGAAACCTATTTCTGTGGAATTTCAAGCATTACGAGATACACTCAATGATGATATTAAATGGAATCATTGCAAGAATCTACTAAACAGTAAAGAAGCTTTTATTACTAATTCTGCAAAGAATTAACCTTTTGCAGTAGTGCAAATCGGATAGCATCATTGCACTATTGAATCCACATTAGACATATATTAACGACATAACTTAACATCCCATTCTGCGATTAGGGTTTTTCCACACTATTCCTATTCCTAAAGTTACACAACTGTTACAGTTTAAAATTACTTTTAATTCTAAGTTTCACAACATCAAGTTTTAAATTGGGAAAAAGTGGCAAATTAACTCAAGATCTATACTCTGGAATATCTCAATTTCTGAGAATACGAGGTGCGGCATCTTCAGCTCTTACAAGTGTCGACTACGTGCTAGTGATCATATGATACCTGAGGATTGGACCCACGGGTTGTTCGAGGACAAAATTTATCTCGCTTTTACCCGCATTAACGCATTGAGTGCCACGCTAAAAATAGCCCATTAGAATAGCATGGTATAATACCCACTGGCACTGGTAGGTCACTTTGAGAAGAACGTGCTCATCAGTCTAATTTTTTTACTGTGTAAAGACAAGTGTTAGAGCTTTTCTTGCTAAAAAAAATCAAGATTCGTTTGGAGTTTTATTTAGTAAGCGGAAATTTGCAAACTTAAATCTATAGAAGCTCTTAATTTCCTATATAACAGACGCATAGATTGAGAATTCATTTTAATAAGATCACATTGATATACATTGTAATGTGAACTTTTTGAAAACATGGGTTGCAAGAATCTACTAAGAATAAATAACGAATTTTTAAAATCTTCCTGGGCAAAGCATTTTATAAGGGAACAAGCTTATTTTTAGTATTGTAGATTTCTTAGCTAGTACGTTTGATGCAATTTTTACTGCTAGAGTCCTCTGCTGTCTTTTTTTTTAGCGAAACCAATTGGATATTTAAGTATCTAAGATCAATTTTAATAATTGGGGTTTGGAACGTTTGTGGATTTATGTTCTAGAAAATGTCTAGTCTCCTAATTATGTTAGCATGCTGTTGGGTACATCTTTTTTGATATTTTCGCGCTCTGTCATATATGCTTGTGCAGATTCCTTGGCCATGCCAAGAAACTGTTAACATCTCATTTATTGTTTGGAGCTTCTGTCGAAATTTTGTTAAAAAAATATACAGTTTAATGCGGACGAGTATACATCATATAGATATATGCGTGTTGACGTTTACTGAGAGGAGGGTGTATATAGTGTGTGCGTGTGCATTTCGGCGCAGTTCGGGCCTGTTTTAAGTAGTGTGCGCTGGCAGTTAGACACACACATACATACATACATTTGCACGTATACACGTTCGTTCGTTACGGCACACGCATTGATCTGCTCTGCCTGCCCCGTTGCCGCCGCTGCTGCTGGATTCAGCGCGCCGCAACGCCGCCGCCGCGCGCGCGATGCTCTGTGTGCCGCGATGCCGACCGTTCCCGACGACCCATTGCCGACAGCGACGCTTAATCGTCACTCTTCCGTCGTGTGACGTCAGTCAGTTTCATCTTGTTGCCCAAAGGACGATGATGTAGTCGTTTTTAACAAATATGATTTCTAAAAACGGCAACTTATTTGAACTATTTCGAACATTTTGCGAATACTTAGAGACATAACATTGTACTCCATAAAATACTAACAACCGTCACTATAACATGTGTTTTTTATTAGCTTACAAAAATGTTAAATATTTATTCTGAATCTAAAAATATAAACATATTTTCCATTATTTGTCAAAACTGATTGAAAATAATGTGTTTTCAAATGGTAGTAACGTTTCAAAAATGCATACGCACACTGTTCATAACTGTTGCAGTTGGCGACGCGCGATTTATTTGTTTGTTTGCCTGCGCTCAACTTAGTTAGGGTGAATTATTATTCGAGAGGAGTGTAGGTAACCTGTTGAAAGACTCCATCGAATGCGAATATAATTGTTCAAGTTTTCCATTGTATATCACTTGCATGGCACATCGTTGCCATTTCATTATATATCCGATTCGTCTTGATACTTTTGGTGCATTTAGTATCTTTTCAGCAAACAATCTATTTCAAATGAAATTCATATTACTAATATCTTTCTTGGAGTTTTGTAACGGAATATTTTTGGTTTGTTATGACGTTTTCGGTGATATAGTCTGTTTGTTTTCTACGAGGAAAATATCGACTTTTCGGTACTTATGACACACAAACAAACGGAGTTCTATTGTCATTATTTTTGTACTGTTGTGTCCGTTATTAGCTCCAGAATCGCTGCTTGGTTTGTGTGATGCCCATGGCTAGGGAGGTACTCGTCTTGCGAGTGGCAAGAGCCAAACAGCTGTCATTCTGAAGTATCTCGTGTGCTTGTCAGTTGAACCTTCTTCACCAAACATAGAAATGTTCAAGGGCTCGCCTTTTCTGTTTCTTCACAACTTAATGCATTTCTTATGTATTTTTTCACTGTCGACTCTCGCTTTTTCAGTAAACAGAATTAGAGCTCATGTTTGTATGGGGACAGTGGCTCTTCATACGCTTCATGATTACTAACATACATACATAACTTCTCATTAAATGGGGTGGCAGAAAACCCTTTACATCCATTCACATCTTAACAATCTTACGCTATTCAATTCTATCCTTACGAATTTCGTTTACTTCATTCGGATTTATCTAATTCTATTTCTCTGGTGCAACTTTTTTTCTAATATAAATGCATTAAATTTATTGTTTCCACAAAAAAAAATGACTGAACTGAAATGATTTGCACATGAACTCAAAAGGTTATGGCGTAGTTTTTGAATTAAATTATCAATAGGAATGTGCATAAAAAAAAATGGGTATACTAAAATACTATCAGTGCATTGAACGTGCTTTAATTATCAATTTTATCGTGTATGATGATTTATAATTTGTTTCTGAAGGCTGTTAACTAGATAGTTTTATTTAAAGCTGCCTATAAGAAATATATGGTTTATTTTTTTTGGCAAAATAATATTTACTTTATATATGTTAAAAATATTTAATGTTTTTGTAATATGAACTTGCTCTATTTTCGTCTTAGTGTAAATAATATGAAAAATTATATAATTATTCACAAAACTAAATCGTGTGAAGTGTAGCCTTGAATCTATAAAAATTAACAACATATCTGTGTGATTTCCATATATAAACCACAGTAAAAGTTAGAAACATAAAAACCAATGTTTATTTTCGTTAAACGTTTAAGTATAGTTCTATACAATAACGCTGATTTTCTCGAGTAGAATTCACTTATGATTCTAAAATTATAGTCTGCTGTTGTTGACATTCTCAATAAATACTGGTTTTACTCATTTCGTAGTATCTGGCAAACAGCTTGATCTAAATCAAAATCAAGTAAACTTAGGCCAACATGTGACGTGCTACATATGTTAATGTATATACATAACATATTATGTTAAAGTATACTTCTTGATATAATCAAATTAAAATAATAACATGTTCATCTTAAACATCCGTTTATAATCACTCACGTTATTAATTCAATGTCTAAAAATGTTTTGCCTCAAATAGAATTATCACAAACATAATTAACCACATATTCTTTTCTGAAGTCGTTTTTTTTGTCGGCGGTCTAAAAAAACCCCCGAGAATCTGAAGAATATCCTATATAGCTATCTTTGATAAGGTTGATTTTGCAATGAAATGCGTGAGCAATATTCATTTACACAAAATTGAAAGAAATAACGGTTCAGTACGATATCGCTTTATAATATCAGTTATTTTTTCAAGTAAATTACACAATTCAATGCTACCGAACTCATTTGACATTTATGCATTGCGTGTCCAATAGTTGACTACTTATAAACATACCGCCTACAATATTTAGCTCAATTACTCTAATGAAAAATAATTAACCATGCACTAAAATAAATAGCCATGATTAAGTGATTTCTAGATGAGTATTACATTGTGCTCGTCCGTGATATTGATTTCAAATCGAACATAAACATTACACAAACGTTTTCCTTATGTTAACCAGATATATCAATTTATTTTGATCTTTTAGCATGAAGCGATTAGGCTGGTTTCTACGTTGTTATTGAACATACAAATCCGTGTAGGATGTTGTGGTTTTTGCGTTTGATTAAATGCTTCATTGGATTATAAGTTCAAATTTGTAATAGCTGTTTGCACCGCTTCTATTTTAAAATCTAGTGCATCATTACTTAGAAACATTTGCATCTCTATAATACAGTTTCTAATTCGTTATCAAAGTTTAATTTTTGATTCAGCTACCAATAACCACACAAGAGCTTTAAATTAAAATCTAATTCCTCCTTTATGTATATACATTATTTTATAACTTATAACTATAATTAAATCTTAAAATATAAAGTTAATGATTGGGATAAGAATTTTTTTTTGGCAACCAATAGATGAATTTATTCTGGGACTAGTTGGTATTGTTCTACTATTCGACTTATAGTTAGGTTCATTTTTCAATTCGTCAGTTGTTCAATATCCTGGTTGCACGGAATATGGTTCCAGATGCGATTGGTATCACCTGATGCACCTAGTCCCTGCTGTGGAGCGTCCGTAGATGCTGCTGCTATATGATGTATCCAAATCGAGAGAGCCCCTATGTGATGTGATGTGAGAGAGACCAAGAGAGGGTGTCTGTCCGTGGCATGTAGCGACGCAACGTGGGTAGAGCGGTGCTGCTGTGACGGTATTTTGTGTTCACGTTCGCGGTTCGGATGGTCGCGTATTGATCGCATGCGCATCGTCGCCCTCTGCTACACTCCTCTTCTCACTGGTGTACGTTTGCTCACTTGTTCCAATGTGGCGTCTCTCATTTAATCACTAGCTATCTCTGTCGGCAGCGTCGTGGAGGCTGCGACTGCACCTGGCCACACACAACCAAGCAACTGGTTCTTCTCATCATCTGACACATCCGATCCGTCGTGTTCTTGTATAGATAGCCACACTCTTTACTCTCACATCCATCGGCAGATTTAAAAATACACTCAAAACTAATAAAGATTACTAGGTCAAACTGGCTATCACGGCTCACGCACGTGCTAAAGGTATCACTACATCAGATGTAAATCCAGCACCTTGTGCACAATATGTATCAAATATACATCCGTGCTTCATGTTTATTCGAAATTCATTTAAGGTCAGATCAAAATTATGTTTGAATATAGACTTTAATGATTTAGATGTCGCTGCCACCAAATAATGCGCCAAATATGTTTTGCATTCCTATAACATTATTAGTTATGTTAGAAACAAATATGTTATAGCAAAAAAATCTATTTAATTCGTAATTGTTTATAATAGTTCATAAAACACCCAGATTTACTTTAATTACTAATGTGACTATATAATGTTAGTAAAATTATGTTGTTATGGATATTTCAGAGTAAGCTGACTCGCATTCTTTTTTCGTAAAATAGTCATACATTTATATTATTTCCAGTTTCCAGATATGTAGGTTAGAAGTCAAAGTGTACATCAATCATCTTGCATCAATTCGTCTATATTGATTTCGTTTCGTAAATCTTGGCTACGTCACTGGCCGTTTGTGTGTGCCTGTGTATGGATGTATGACGTCAGCCAGCCAGCCGAAACGGGGCAATCTAACGCTGGGCAACACAATTTAACATCCCGTGGCCGCCGCCTAAACTTGCATGCGCCATTCTATACAGCGTCGCTGTTCGCTCACTGACCTATTTTATATGATCTAACAGTTTTAAACCCAGGATATCTTCACACATTTTCGCTCGTTATCTATTATCTGCTGCTGCTTCTGCTACTTCTGGCTTCGGCTTGACTTCGATGGTTTGAACGCCAACAACGCAGATCTATCCGGCGTACAGACATACAATACTAATTGTGTTAATAGCCTGCTGTTTCACACTCATTTCTATAGTTGTGTTTATGGGGCACCGTGAATAAATTTGTTCAAGGATTAAATGCTACACTTTCAACCACACAATACTCTATTTCTATTAATTTAACCTCCCATTTGGAGGGTATTTATTTATAGAAAAACAATACTACGTTGTGGTCCAAAATATATTCGTAGTGCGATAAAAATGTTGAAAATATTTATGTATGTTTCGTTTGTTATAAAACATGAGAATTGTTTATTATACTAGTTGTTTTACAACCTCTTTATTTTAGTAGTAATAAATTAAAATGATTGCCTTTTAAAAAGGTTTATATGCATGCATAGAATGCATATAAAATTGATTTATTCTTCTACTTCATTTTTCTTTCTATTTTGCTAAATATAGTCTCTTGGGAGAGAAATACATTTTTTGTTTTATATTCGAATGAAACTAGTTTTCGTTGCTGTCTGAATAAAGTTGATTTGTGTAGTCTGATTTTCATAGAAATGACTTGCATATCAAGCAGTGCCACCTACTACAACAACTGGGAGGAGTAAATCTTTCTATATATTGCACTGCAGATATAGAAACTGTACGGGCATGCATGCAATTGAAATATAATATACTATACAGTATAGAGAATAGAAATTGCATATAGGTACTGAAAATCGACTAGGTATACGATGCATAGAAGAAAAACTTTCGCTATTGTTTTACTTCAATTTATTCCTATAATAATGCAATTTAAAATCTAATTATATCAATTGCTATAAAGCACACAAGCAATATAAAACCCTCAATATTGTGTATTACTAATTTAAATCTAATGTATGTATGTATGTATGTCTAAATATAAAATCTAGTATCTCTGCTGCTCATGTCAACATTTATTA
This sequence comes from Nebria ingens riversi, assembly GCA_018344505.1. Lineage (NCBI taxonomy): Eukaryota > Metazoa > Arthropoda > Insecta > Coleoptera > Carabidae > Nebria > Nebria ingens. The sequence goes on along the minus strand of JADQWA010000011.1, from coordinate 388,613 downwards.
TAAAAATGTGAAAACCATATTTACAGAAGATGTATTTGATTGCAGTTTGCAACTTCGTGGTGCACGACCGCTGTCTCAAAACTGTGGTATCACCATGTTCCAGCATTGCAGCTTGCCTTATTAAGGTAAATCGTTGTGACAAAAAGTAAACAGAAAATGCGCTCGGTATCAGTTGAATACAATATTGTTTTGTTTGCAGAACCCGGTAGCGCATTGTTGGTCCGAGCCGTTCCATCACAAACGCAAGTTTTGTAACGTTTGCCGGAAAAGGTTAGATGACAGCTTGTCCGTTCATTGTGAGAGTAAGTATTTTATCTATGCTATTGCTATGCACAAGTACTCCACAAATGCATATTATTTATGAGTGATTTTTAACCTTTCTGGTTAGAAGATAGAAAAGAAAATTAAATATATTGTGTTTTCCTATTTCTAGTTTGCGACTACTTCGTTCATATAGAGTGTCAGGATTTCGCGGTAGCGGATTGCAAAGAGAATGCCACATATCTGCCTGGAAAAGAGCTATCATTTGTTAAACATGAACACCATTGGCGCGAAGGAAATTTGCCGAACAATTCAAAATGTGTTGTATGCAAGAAGACCTGCTGGGCGTCGGAGTGTCTCGCTGGTTACAAATGCGAGTGGTGTGGAATTACGGTAAGTAAGGTGCAGCATTATTTCTAAGAAAACATAATGCTATCAGTACCACTAATAACAAAAATGATTTCTTTCGTCACCAGTCTCATGCGATTTGCCATTTGAACATCCCATCAGAATGCACGTTCGGTAACCTAGAACCAATCTATCTGCCTCCACACGCGGTGAGCATTCCTCGTACTGAAGTGCCTATGGAGGCGATAATCGGAGTTCAGGTTCGACGGAAGGACACCATGTCTCGTGAGTATTCGTGCCGTAAGTGTTAAAAGCTTCTTATACCAATTATTTATTATTATTATCGTAGAATTATTAACTACGTCACTACTACATGTACTAGTTTCAGAGTATATATCATACAAACGAAATATTATAAATGAATTATACTACCTATATAAACTATAAATCAGAAATAACTTCTAAACTAAGGATTTCTTATGAATAGATCTTTTAACAAACTCAGCGCACGTACATTACTTCTAATAGAGGAATATATTATGATAATTTTAACTAATATAATTAAACATGTGTATTATATAATTTCACACTTAATTAATTCCGTAAGTTAACAAATGCGCGATAGATTAGTTTAAAAAAGGTCTATTGACGCAGCGTTAGTGTCGTAGTATCTAATTTGTTTTATTTGCCAAAATATCTCATAAATTGTTTTCTTAGTAAATTGGAGCAGAATTTAAAGTAGTTGTCGACAAAAATGTAGTAGCTATTTTGAGTTTTATTCCAACCTACTTTGGAACAAACTTAGCAAAATAAGATTAGTACAATTATTCGACACTATTGCAGCGTATTGTTAAATATATAGTGATGGAGTACCTATGTATGCTGAAACTAGTAAACGTATAGTTTTATATATTTTATGTTCCGTAAAGTAAAAGTAATCAAATGAAAAAGTAAATTGTACAAAGGGCGAATTCATTTCATCGTTTCATATTTATTTTTTGTCCAACGACCATTTTATTTTATTTTGTACACGCATGTGTGCATGCATTATTTTTAAAAAGCAATGCTACCTTTATTGCAATAGCTTTTTGTATATACAATTGGTGTTATTTTGCACAAATTTTTTAGTCATGTTTCTAGAACAAATATGCACGTATTGGATCAACAGTGTTTATAAATTGTTTATCATAAAAGTGAAGAATATTTATAAAAAATTGTTACTGTATATAATTTGTTTCTAATTTGTTTTTTTAGTTCTATATGTTACCAAAATACGTTGCAGTTTGAACAAATTTTGAGTTATTTTTACTTTCACATTTATCTTATAATTTTTATATTTTATTTTAAGATAAAAGGGAATGATTTTGCAGTCTACAACAGGGAAAATAGTAGCCGGAGCACGATTACAGCTGTTATGAAGCGTCTTTCACTTGTAATACCAAATAGCTGCAAAGGCAATTGCCAGTCCTCACCCCCATACTTGCGAGGTACATATATACCTTTACAACACCAAACACACTCATTACAATAATGCAAAACAAAAACGTATTGCGCCAAACCAACCACTTGCTAAAACAAGACTATTTTTACAGTGTGTGACTGACATCCCTATATAATTTTTTACTAAGTCTATTCCACGATATTTTTTTACTATATAGGCATTTAAAACTCTACTACTACTACTACTACTACTACTACTCTATTTTACAAGTATCTAACGATTTACAAATTCCATTAATTTTGCATAGCCTCCTTTAAAAAATATCGTTGAACAGCCAACTGAATGTTCAAAGCAAATAAGGAACGCCATCGAATCATGTTTCAATATTGCACAGCTTAAAATATATACTACATATATTCGCTTTTATTATTACACTTTACTGTTATCTTTGATATTATTGATTTGTGTAACGTGAAACCTGGTTTACTGGGAACCTTGATAATATTTTGTGATAACACACAATATTCAAATATCATTTTAATATACTCGTATATATTTTATATTACTAAATACAATATATTATCCATTTGTTTATTTTCTATAATTATTAACAAGGTTTGATAACTGTGTAAGTAACATTCAAACGATAAAATTGACTTGTTTAACTAGAATTGTATATTATTAGGATTAATGTTTGTGCATGTCCATTACATGTGCAGAATGCTTTCGCTTCCGTTTAGAGTTATATTTATAATTTGCGACATCTGTTTAACATCATTTATTATATTCATTCATTGTTTCATAGTATTTTTTTTAGTAAAGCAACAATTATTAATTTGGAAAATTGCAAAATGATAATAAAACATATAGATACATTGACAAAAAATTGTTAATATAAGAGTTGTCATTAAATATACTTTTCCTCGTCAGTATTTGAGAATTATCAAAATGTTAAGCTGTCCAACAATTATTAGTTTTAAGCTACTTTGGAATTTAGAATTTAGTAGTCAGTGTATCTCGTGTTTTGATATGAAATTATATTGCAATATCGTGTATCTAGGTTTGAATTTAATTTATAATTTTGTTCATGTAGCGAGAAGCATCTCAGAGGAATTTAGTAGCGGGGATACAGGAAGATACAGGGACAATGATGACATGTCATCTCACACGCGGGATCGAGATAAACAGAATAAAGAAAAAGACGACAGAGATGAAGGTCAGTAAAAACACCAAACACACATAGCAGTTCTGGCATTGAAAATCCAGTTCTAAGCTTTAATCAGCAATTAATATAACGCAAATTTTCCCAAATCTAAACTTAACAATTATTTTTCAGAGTTACTCTAAAATGTATGAACTGCAATGACTTAAAAGTATAAACACGACTTGAGAGAGATCTATTTATTATTAAAATGCCAATGAATGCTGTTTGTATGTAATATTGTTTTGTCTTCTTGTTCATATTTCTAGAAGTTGTAAAGGTGTATGACGGCAATAACTCGTTGAGGAGAAGAATTTTTCGTGCAATACTTGTGTCGCGTACAGCTAATTTAGAACAAGTGCTAACGCAGTCGCTTAGGGCGTTCCACATCACCAAGGATCCTGGTGCGTTTTACGTCACAGATTTGTATGCGCCTGAAGAAACTGAATTGCAAGATCCACAACCCATAATAAGTCTTCATAGAAAAGAAGGGAAACGACCAGCTATCTTCTTACGGTTCAAGTAATTTCAGAAATTTTTCGCCATAAATGTAACTTCTACAAAGCTTTTAAAAATACTTAGATAGTAAAAAAAATATGTTATATCTCTTTTTTCATTCAATAACTGCTGTGACATTCATACGATAAAATAGTCAACTACTTGATCATCCTAAGAAATTGTCGCATCATAAATTTCACATCCATTGCAAGCGTCTAAAAATAGCTGGATGTTATTACACCAATAACCTTTTTAATTCAGTAATGCAACATGATGTCATAAATTCTATTTTTATTGGCTGTATAGAATTTTCTATCTTATGAATATTGGTAGATACAGTTTTATGAGTTATAAACTGATGCAGTGTATCTATCTTTGTATAGAGATAGAGACAATGATCGAGGCGAAGTGCGTGTTTATCCCGGTAAATTGCAAGTGGCACAGTCCTTCTGCACGGTGCCTGTTGATGCTAATACATCGGTGGGCGACTTGATTAGGGAAGCTTTAGTTCGGTTCGGCTTACAAGACTTCAAATGCGAAGATTACAGATGTAGTGAAATTCTTCTAGATAGAGGAGGTGATTGCCGTTTTATATCTAGATCTAACACCAAAATAGATTCTGGATTTTTTATTTTTATTTCAAATTATTTGTATGTTTAGTTACGGAAAGAGTATTGTCATGGAATGAACGTCCGTGGGAAATTATGAAACAACTCGGAAAAGATTCAATTCGACAGATGGAACTGATGAGGTTTTATCTGCAATTGAAACAAGATCCACACGGACCCAATCTTGCGCTGTTTGTTGGAAATCTGCCACCTAATCTATCAGAAAGAAATTACGAAAATATGCTCACTGAATTCTTAGGGAAAGGTATTCATCTTTTTAATCATTTCCTCAACTCAACTTCTGTGTATTTTATGCCGTTTGAATTTCAGAAAATAAATTTTCGAAAATTGGCCCAATCTACTACGAGTATGGTTCTATGGTTATTACGTATGAGGATTCAGAGAAAGCAGTTCGAGCATTGTATACATTACGGGAATCTCATTACGAAGATAAACATTTGCTAGGTAATCTTATTTACGCTAATACTATTTGCAAAAAAAAAATTATTGTCCTATCGGAAATAGTCGAACTTGACTGACGCCTTCTGATTGTGTTTATTCTGTGTATGTTCTGTGCGCATGTTCTGTTGTATTTGTTATAGTCTAAATGTGGTTGGTTCGTTTGTCTTGCACTTCCTGCTGAGTGAAAATATAATACTTGTTGTTTCTGCAGTGATGCTGTTGCCAAATATAGAGCCAAGTATGGTACCTCCAGGAGTTCAACCATTACTGGTGTTTGTAAATGTTAAGTCTGGAGGCTGTCAAGGTCTTGAATTGATTTCCAGTTTTCGAAAGTTGCTCAATCCATATCAAGTGTTCGATCTCGACAACGGTGGACCTTTACCAGGGTATTAGTTTTAAATTGTGTTATAGAAAAAGTGTGGTGCTCTAAAACTAGTGTTGTGTGTGTGTGTGTTGCAGGTTGTATGTGTTCAGAGATATCAAGAACTATAAGATTTTAGTATGCGGTGGAGATGGTACGATTGGTTGGGTACTACAGTGTCTGGATAATGTAGGACAGGATTCTCAGTGCTCATCACCGGCTTGTGCTATTGTTCCACTTGGCACAGGTTAATATTTTCTTATATATATATATTTTATTGCTAGAGTTGCTGTGAGTTGTCTTTTAATAATATGTATTGTGATTTGTTTCGTTGTTATAGGTAACGATCTGGCTCGAGTATTACGGTGGGGCCCTGGCTACACAGGCGGGGAGGATCCACTAAATTTGTTGCGCGACGTTATTGATGCTGAGGAAATTCGATTGGACCGATGGACCGTGGTGTTCCACCCCGAGGACAAGGCAGACGATAACACCAAGCAGGTCAATTCCACCGGTAAGAAGAGGCAAAAACTGTCCAAAATGAAACTGACCAATGAGCAATTTAAAAAAACAGGTCAATCCTTTGTGTGTTCGGTGTTGTTTTGTTATTATATTAGATTAACTAAAAAAAATATATAAAAAAGTTATCAAAATCATAAGTATCATTTTGTCCAACCGGAAACATGAATGAGACCATGCATTAAGTATATAATATCAAGTATTATTCTTCCATTTTTATGACACTTCTCAGTTTTATTTTAAGCATTTCTTCCCACTGTTTATATCAATATTGTTTTGACATTTCATCCAACACCAATCAGAAGATCTATGAATTTATACTACACGCAACTAACTTGATATACTACAACAAGGTCGCACGTACAATTAAACATATGTTACTAAACGAAAGCATTTACACTGCATGCGTGGCATCTACCTTTAGTAACACATGCTTGATTGTTCATTCTACTTTTTCCGTAGTTGCGTGCAGTGTGAATTAGAAATGATCTCCACTTACATTGCATGAATCATTTAATTCACACAGTACAAGTATGATTGTTTGAACGGTATTGATATAATAATACAATATAATAGTTATTTATTTTTTAATCTGACTGTACCGAACCTATATCCAGTAAGGCATTCTATAAATAACATGTACACGAACACAACACCCTCGCGAGTAATGAGCATTTCCTAATGCCAACAGTTGTTATGGCAGCATCAACAAGTGAAGATAATTCACAAATTTTGGTGATGAACAACTACTTTGGTATCGGCATCGATGCGGACCTTTGCCTTGATTTCCATAACGCTCGCGAAGAAAATCCAAACAAATTTAATAGCCGACTCCATAACAAAGGTGTATACGTGAAGATGGGTCTTCGAAAAATGGTTGGAAGGAAGATGTGTAAGGATCTCTATAAAGAAATTCGACTAGAAGTTGATGGCAAATATGTGGAGCTTCCACAAGTTGAGGGTATCATTATTCTGAATATTTTGAGGTACGTTATCTTCAATACTGAGAATAATTCGTTATACTTTTCGTTAAAAATCTGTTTAGATACAGTGACTTCGCACTGTTATTATAGCGAATATGGTTTATTGATTTAGCTGGGGCTCAGGGGCAAATCCATGGGGTCCAGAGAAAGAGGACCAGTTCTCTAAACCAAACCATTGGGATGGCATGCTGGAAGTGGTTGGTGTAACAGGTGTTGTACATTTGGGGCAGATTCAATCTGGTCTTAGATCAGCAATCCGTATTGCACAGGTAATTGTCGACAAACACATGCACTTTTCGAACAATAATAATATTTCTCTTGCTATTCTCAGGGCGGTCACATTAAGATCCATCTGCATTCGGATATTCCAGTACAAGTTGATGGCGAGCCATGGGTTCAGAGTCCTGGAGATGTCGTGGTACTGAAGTCTGCGCTTAAGGTAAACTTGCTTGATGATTGTCGTCTTAAATGTGCTACCCTTTTGAGAATTTTCTTTCATATATTTGTTGCATTTGGTTTATGTTTTTGTAACAACCTGCTGTAGCAGTTTTAGATATTTTGCATATATTATACACAACATTTCCTATATGTTTATTAGTATTTTATTTTTTGAAATTCTGACATATAATATTTGAATAACTTTTAGACTTAGTACATGGTCTCCTAATATACAGAAATTCGCTTTTTGTCACTCGTTCACCTAAGGTGACTTAGAACCTATATATATATATATATACTATGAGTAATACGACTATTGTATATTCCATTTCGTATATCAGGAGAATATTGTGTTTTGAAATTGCTATTTGCATGTCTGTGACATGTTGGTGGTCATGTGTTTCTATTTATCACATCATCCCTTACCCTGCCCTAATACCAGATATGATATATAATTTGAAAACAGCAAAAACCGCAACGTTGGAAAGAAACGCCAACAGAATGCTCGTTGAATGTAACCATTCACCATGTATACTAATTGTTATATATTTCTTTATACCCAAATAATAATAATAATAATAATAATGATAGAAATATGCAATATTACAATAAGAAAAACATCGACCAAAGTTAGCGTTCAACTCTTTGGAAATATCCGAGTGTTAATAAAAGTGCAAAGGTCCAGAATGTTTGTTGTGGTGCATTGCATTTAGCTCTTAACTAATAACTAATTAACACTAATGAACGTTAAATATTGCTTGATGCAGGCGACCATGCTGAAGAAAAATAAGATCAAGCGGCGACTGACAGAACCGAACATTCTGCCCGCAAACGGCGAGGGGGGCAAGAGTTCTGATGACTAGTCTCTGCTTTCTAGCCCGTTTTCTACACTCCACATCATACACTACAGTTCCCTGCCATTTGTCCACTATGGCCATCCCAGCGCCTCAAACAGTATACCCCCAAAATGAATCTTGAATGCGTATTTTTTCATTAGTTATGACCGCGAATAGATTCTCTAGGACTATCAAATCGCGGTTGTTGAAACGTCGGAGACAACGCGTGTTTCTACAAAACATCCTGTCTGTTCCCCTATAAATCCTAGCATGCAATTAATTTAAGCTGTTTTAATTTTACTTTATTATTCTTCTTTTGTTCATTAATGTTCGTTGACTATTTCATTCATTCGATTCTGTTCAACGCTTTAAACTTGCTATTTTATTTTTACAATCGAAATTGCGAATATTTTAGAATATTTCTGTGTAGTTTTTATTTAAAAATGTGATGGAGAATGAGGTATTATATACATATACCTACATATGCGCTCAATGGGTGCCGTCATTTTGACATGTAGTTGCACAAGTGATGAACTCTTGTCTTTATACTTTTAACTTATGGTGATGCTGATTTTTAAACGGTTATTGATCTACTCTGGTGGATACTGAAATAATTGTTGTTTGTCCTTGGTGTCCTCACACACCCCTCCTCAGGCTACCATGTTGAAGAAAATGAAAGGCAAGATGAAGAGACGCAACACCGAACCAATGATGCTGGTTTCGCCCGGTACACAACAACTCGTGGTGCATTCGCCGGACCAGAATGTAGATTCGCCCACGAACCACAACAACACGACGTTCTGAACACGTCGGCAATGGCGTCCATATGGATGGAATCCGCCACATGGAATCATAAAAAATAACTTAAATGTATTTGCATTCATTCGTCATTCATTCATACATACATACATACATTCATTCATCTGTTCATTGTTCAATCATCAATGATCTGCCGCATTATTTTCGATTTCAATCAGATCAATATGATTTCTTCTTCGCTAACTTATTCAGTCATGATTGCTATTAATTCTATATTCTACCATACCAAAAAGTTAGTCAAACTATTCGAATGTTATTGGTCTGGACCACAGAGTACATAGAGACATACATGATGTTTTCATTTCGTTATTTACTTTATATGTGAACGCAGTAGTGATGTAGTTTTATTCGTAGTTCAACAAAAAAAATTGATCCCAAAGTGTGAACGGACACATTGTGCCGAAGTGAGATATAATTCGCGCACTCAACCAACAGATACTACAGTATTGCCAGTAGTGGCGGGCCCTGGATTTACCAGCGGCTGAGTCCGCTTCTGTTGCCGCCAAAACTTAGTTTGCACGAATTAAATTTTCATCGTCAACACGAGATGCGAATGATACGTGTGCGCTGTTTTCATTTTACATTTGTAATAATGTATATCGTCTATATGATTTCTTGAAGTACACTGTAATGCCTATTACGTTATAGTATGGTATTTTACCAAAACTGTGGTGTAACATTTTATGTATCAAACTTAATAGAATTTGTTAAGATTTACAGATCATCAGTAAGATTTTCTTTGTTTACGAACAAATTACTGTTTTATTATTATATTGTATAAGGTGTATATTAGTCGCATTTTGTAGTAACTTTCTGGATAATTTAATGTGATGTACAATCACATACAAATGTTTTCTTTCTTCCCTTATTTTGAATTGTAAATACAGAACAGTTTACTCTTTAACAGTGGTATTCAGATAAAGGTCCAATGTTGTGAAAAATTATCCATGTTAAAACTAATATCAGTTGCTGATATCCAATTTTTTACTGTTCTTATGCTGAAATATACCGATGAATGATTGGCCATTTGGTCTGAATCTGAACATATGAAACAATCAAGTGTTTCATGGGATGAAATGTAAAAAATAAACATCAATTGAAAACGTAACGCTTACGTAGAATTTAAAATACGTTTTAGTAAGAAACAAGTTTTAAAAAAAATACGATTTTGGAATATAGATTGGCTGTTGTCTTTGGAACGAGCTGTACGGGGTAACATGGAATATATATATATATATATATATATATATATATATATATATATATATATATATATATATATAAATATATAAAAATTGATTTGTTTTGTCAGAGAGAAGCGTATATAATAACGTGTTGTACACGGGTGATGGGAATATAGTACAAATTACATAACTGATCTAGAGTTGCCAAGAGTTTGTGAGAGACTGTCGGCGCATTTCCGATTTGGAATGGACATTTTCGGCGCCGACAGTGGTGTTTATAGGATATATATAGAGAGTGAAAATATAAAAGTGTTTGTTATTATATATTATTAAATATTATTTTTAAAAAATGAATAGAGAAAGAATTACATACATACTTATTAGAGTAGTGTAATGTTTGATAATTGCAATGAATGTGTATCATGATTTGATATGAAAAGACAGGGCAGGGCGCGGGCGGCTTCTCGTACAGTACGTTTCAAAACTAGTCCGTCAACCACTGGCACAAATGGCACAATGGTAAAATAGGCTATACAAATTTTAGTCACCCCTCCCGGTAGTGGAAACAAAAAAAAACTACCACTAGTAGGTGGTTATTAAAAACTGTGTCTGTCTCTAATTTCATATAGTAAATTAACAGAAAATTTACGGGAAGTCTGGATTTGCTATCCGGAAAGCGAACCCAAACTTCCGTCCCTAATCTGCCTCGGTGCAAGGGGCTCAGTTGTGCATGAGCTATTGTCCGGTATCTGGCTCGTGCTCAATGTGCATCGGCGGCAGATTTGTGAGAAACTTATATTTACATTATACAACATTGCATTATTTAGCTAATCTATATTAAAACATTGATGTGCTATGTTTGTAATTATATTTCCCAAAAATATGAACGAATAATTGAGGCATCGCCTTTCACACTTCAACCAGTGTGGGCGGCTTGTCTGATTTGCAAATTGAAACCTTCGTTACTTATACTTGTATCCAAGTATAGTGCGTGTATTATAGCCACATTATATGTCCCATTTGCATTATTCCGAATGGATTCTATTATTTTCTCCTACCAGAAAATTGCAATACAAACTCCATGTCTTGGATATCAAAATATAAGGTTTCGTTATTGCATACTATATTAAATTCATGTATATGATGTGATTATAGATATATTACAAATTGTGAAATATAGTAAAATAAATGTACTTATGAAATTTAAAAATTTTTATCTCAATTTTATTATTTCATGTATCCTATATTCATTTCAGATAGTCTTTTTAAAAGTAACTATACTATACGAAGTTTGTATTTATATATTTGCGGTTTGACACGAACATTTGATATTGATCTCAATTTTTTCTTTAGTTAAATACTTCTTGCGAAACAGTTAGTTAGTATTTAGAAAATTAAGTACTATGAATAAATTTGAGTACGCTTATTTCAAGGAGGGACACATCCAACATCTATGAGGGACACCGGATACGGCTATTTAATACCGGAAACCGAAATTCGTAATGTGCGCACGAATTCGTTACGGAGAGCTCTGCGCGGTAAAACGTAAAACTCTATGCAAGGTAGAATCGTTTTCTGAAAATGGCTGACGCTTTCATTGTGTCGCCGAACTTTTAGAATATATTAATATAATTTATAAACGTTTTTATACTATATACATAAAAAGATTGTGCGAAATATTACATCAAAATGCACATAAAACAAGTAAGTGTGTTACTTTATAACAATGGTACGCAAACTGTAAACAACAACCAAACACTGTTATATTTTAGGTAATTATACAAGGATTTAAGAGTTACAGGGATCAAACCGTTGTAGATCCGTTTGATAAAAGACATAATGTGGTTGTAGGCCGCAATGGTTCAGGGAAAAGTAACTTTTTCTATGGTAAGTTAGGTTATACGTAAACAAAAGCCTACTTTGATGTATGTGATCGAAATAGTAGTTTCTACGAACTATTTGTACAATAAATATTGTATAAATGTAATGAATGCGATTGTATGCACATAGAAGATAAAAGCGAATGCATGATACTAAAGTGACTGCTATGTATTGTATTAGCAAATCGTTACAGCAATCCAATTCGTGCTTAGTGATGAATTCTCCCATCTTCGACCTGAACAACGGCAGGCGTTACTCCATGAAGGTACCGGTCCTAGAGTGGTATCTGCCTATGTTGAGATTATTTTTGACAATTCCGATGCTCGAGTTCCTGTAAGTTTAATTTCTATAAGTCAATTTCAACAGAGTACAACTCCAAATACTATTTGTATGCATGCAAAAAAGTCTTAATTAAAATTATGATTATTTACATACATTTTTTATTGTTTATAGATTGATAGGGAAGAAGTATACTTAAGACGAGTAATTGGTGCAAAAAAGGATCAATATTTTTTAAACAAAAAAGTTGTGCCGCGAACTGAAGTTATGAATTTATTAGAGTCAGCTGGATTTTCCAACTCTAATCCGTATTATATCGTCAAGCAGGGAAAAGTACGGAAAGTTTCAAATTACCTGGTATAGTTTTTATCACCCTATTTTATATTATTTAGATCAATCAAATGGCCACAGCGCCTGATTCACACAGATTAAAATTACTACGAGAAGTCGCTGGAACCAGAGTATATGATGAAAGACGCGTAGAATCTATGGCTATCTTAAAAGAAACTGAAGGGAAAGTGGAAAAAATTGAAGAATTTCTTCGAACAATCGAAGAACGTCTAAGTACTTTAGAAGAAGAAAAAGAGGAATTGAAACAATATCAACAACACGATAAAGTTCGGCGAGCTTTGGAATATATTATCCACGAAAACGAATTGAAAGAAAATAAAGAGAAACTCAAATTGGTACTGACTAGTAATAAATGATTATACATTTGTTAATTATTACACATTTTACTTTAACAGTTGGAAGAAGCTCGTGCGGAATCTGGCAACGACCAAAAGAAATTAGGTATAAATCTTAAAGAGGCCCAAGACCAAATCAGAATCCTGCAGCGTAAAGTACGTGAAACTCGCAAAGAAGTTGCAGTTATCAAGGAAGATCGTGATTCGTTAAACACAGAACATCAACAATTGATTAAGGAAAAGGCCAAATTAGATATGACGATTAAAGATTTGTCAGATGAAGTGCTCGGTGATAACAAGTCGAAAGAACGCGCAGAAACTGAACTGGCACGCCTACAACAATCTATTGCAGAGAAAGAGGCCGAGCTGGAGGAATTGAAACCTAGGTATGAAGAAATGAAGAAAAAAGAAGAGGAATGCACTAGGGAGTTGTCGCTTAAAGAACAAAAACGCAAAGAGTTGTATGCGAAACAGGGCAGAGGAAGTCAATTTGCGTCGAAAGATGATAGGGATAAGTGGATTCAAAATGAGTTAAAGTGAGTAATTTTAATTTAATAACAACTATTATTGAAATGTTATTTAAATAAAAGCGATTTAAATTTAAATAAATCTATCGTTTAGATCATTGAACAAACAACTGAAAGACAAACGAGACCATCGTGACAAACTCACCGAAGATCTTAGACGCGATGGAACTAAACAAGTAGAACTTGAAACCAAAATCGAAAATGAAACCGCCGAGATGGAGCGTCAACGTGTTTGTATCGACGAACACAACAAACAATATTACGAACTCAAAAAACAAAAAGACCAATTTCAACTTACAAGAAAGTAAACACTTACAATACAATTTAAACTTAATCTAATCCCCTAACCAATAACTTGATTTCAGAGAGTTGTGGCGCAAGGAAAACAATGTTCAAACAAACTTATCCTCGTTAAAAGAAGATTTGGCAAAAGCTGACCAGTCCTTGCGGTCAATGGCGGGTAAACCGATTCTTAATGGACGCGATAGTGTCCGAAAAGTTTTGGACACGTTTCGAGCTGGGGCATCGCCGGAAATTGCGAACGCTTATTATGGACCGGTGATAGAGAATTTTAATTGCGATAAAACTATTTATACTGCTGTAGAAGTAACGGCTGGTAATCGATTGTTCCATCATATTGTTGATTCGGATAAAGTCGGTACCCAGATTTTGAAAGAGATGAATCGACAGAAATTACCGGGGGAAGTAACATTTATGCCACTGAATCGACTTGCTACCAAAGCACAAAACTATCCGAGCGATAATGTAATTAATACAATTATAAATACATCAATTACTCAAATATAATACCCTTGTAGCAAACTTCATAGTATTTAGGATTAGTATATTTTAATTTCAAAACAAATTTTGGAATAAACTCGTAAATTTTAGGATGCAATTCCAATGGTAACAAAACTACGTTACGATGAAAAATATGACAAAGCAATGAAGTATATCTTCGGGAAAACATTGATTTGTCGTAATTTAGATGTAGCAACCAAATTGGCCCGTTCAACTGGTTTGGATTGTGTTACATTAGAAGGTGATCAGGTGTCGTCGAAGGGATCACTAACAGGTGGTTATTTCAACTCGTCGCGATCTCGTTTAGAGATGCAAAAAGCACGCACTGAACTCATGGAACAGATCAGAGAGTGCGAAGCAGAATTACAAACAATGCGCGAAGAGATTCGAAGCACTGAGAACCAAATAAACGGATTGGTTTCCGAAATGCAAAAAATTGAAACGAAAAACAGCAAATCAAAGTTTGTTTTCTAACTTAATTTAAGCTACCTAACGACACAAACAATATTGTATTTTTAATATTAAATATATATATTTTGATTTACTTAGGGGTATATTTGATAAAATTAAGGGTGAATTACGATTGATGAAAGAAGAGTTGAGTAGCATTGAACGATTTCGAACTCCGAAAGAGAGATCATTAACTCAATGTAAAGCTAATTTAGTAGGAATGCAATCTACAAAAGAAAGCTTGGAGTCGGAGTTACACCAGGTATTTTAATTTTTTTAATAAATATGACAGATGATTGCTTATTTTTGGTAGTAATATTAAATTCAATTGCTTTTTAGGAATTACTTGCTCAACTATCAGTATCTGATCAGTGCGAAGTCGATAATTTAAATGATGATATTCAACGTTTAACACGTGAAAATAAAGAAGCATTCAGTACTCGTATGAGGTTGGAAGCTGAGAAAAATAAATTAGAAAATTTACTTACCAATAATTTGATTCGTCGGCGAGATGAAGTATTACACGCTCTTCAAGAAATTTCGTTAGAAGACCGGAAACGACAGTTGACTCAAAGCAAGGAAGAAGTCGAGAAGACGGATAAAAATATCAAAAAAATCAATAAAGAAATTGAAGGAATGGACTCCAAAGTTAAAGAAGTCGCTAAAAAAGTATACATATATTTATATAAACTGTTTATGAATGATTCGTATATTGGTTTGAATTTCGTTAGTTAAAAACAGAAATACAAGAACTAGATAAGTGGAAGAAAAATGAAAAAGATTCACAGGATAAGATTGATGAAGATGCACGACATTTAGAGAAATATGCTAGTAAGATGAATTTAGTTGAGCAGAAAATTGCAGAATGTGTGCAGAATATTGGACAACTTGGGGCATTGCCTGCACAAGATTTGTATTCGCATTATTCACAATATTCTTCTAGAGCGGTAGTTTTTTTTATATACAAATTTGAACTAAATTTAAAAAAAAGTGACAAAAATTATATTGTAATTTTCTTTCAGTTATTCAAAGAATTAGAAAAGACAAATGGTCAGTTAAAGAAATTCAGTCATGTGAACAAGAAGGCTTTGGATCAGTTTATGAGTTTCTCAGATCAGAAAGAGAAGTTACACAAAAGAAAAGAGGAACTAGATCGAGGGTACGTTTTATTCAATTGTTCATATTTGTCTTTTGTTATCCTAATAATATAATATCATTACACATTCGGATAACCTTGTTTTACGTTTATAATATAGGTAGTTTATTATGCACTTTGTTGCGCATGCGTAATCTTATATGATTTTCATTTAGATGTTAGCAGTAAAAAATTGTAAATAATTTCCTATATATCAATAATTCATTTACTTTTAGTTAAAAACGGGAATATCTTTTCTAGTGATGAAAAAATTAAAGAACTCCTCAGTATGTTAGAACAACGCAAAGTTGAAGCAATCCAATTCACCTTCAAACAAGTCTCCAAATACTTCACAGAAGTATTTAAAAAACTCGTACCAGATGGTCGCGCAAACCTCGTCCTGCGTACCGTCGACAACGAAGAAGGCTCAAACATAGTGCCGGAGGACATGAGCTCCGATCAGTTCACCGGGATCGGAATACGTGTATCATTCACCAATTCAGACGCGGAGATGCGCGAAATGAACCAACTTTCTGGCGGGCAAAAATCTTTAGTTGCGCTTGCCTTGATTTTCGCAATACAAAAATGTGATCCGGCTCCGTTTTATCTGTTTGATGAAATTGATCAAGCGCTAGACACGCAACATCGAATAGCCGTTGCAGATATGATCCATGAATTATCTTCTGAGGCGCAATTTATTACGACGACATTCAGACCTGAGTTATTGGCGCATGCGCATAAGTTTTATGGTGTCAAGTTCAGGAATAAGGTTAGTCATGTTGAATGTGTACCGCGAGCGGTCGCCAGAGATTTTGTTGAGGATGATCAAACACATGGTTAAAATATTATTATTAATAATTGGTTTATCGTATATATTTATAATTTATTGATTTGAAACTTTTTTATGTTTCAACATTTTATTGCATTTCAAGCTTGGAAATTATATACTTTTAAAATATTGTTTAGGTGTATTTGACAAGTTATCTCTAGAGTTAAAAACGGTTTATTCCGTATATTTAACTGCAAAGAAAATTAAATAGTTAACCAGAAATGATACATATTTACAAAATTAAAATTTTTACAATTTTTATATTTATTACAATTATCTAAATAAATATTTTAAAAACAATAGACAATTTTTAATGCGTTATTTGTAATAGGGTTGATACCTCAAAATGTTTTTATTTATTTTTTATGGAAGGTTCTTATAATATAAGACTATTAGTTTAAATTTTATTGTTAAAACGTTTAAAGATATGAATTTTTAAAGCTGCGTATTGACAGCTCTAAAAATGACGTCAGAAAGAGCGGGTGTGTCTTTTTCACAACATACGGTTGGCGACACTTTATCACTATGTGGTGAGGGTACCGCTTTGACAAGTGACAGTTGGAGTCAGTTTGTTTTGACGGTTATTGTTAATTTCGAAGTTAATTTGTTGTTCATCTAAATCTCATTTTATTTGCACCAAGTGATTATCGTTGGCAGTTATTTTGTTATCCTTTTCATTTTGAAAAGATACGTTTTGTATCAGATACCAAATTCAGTCTTTTTTAAGACTACTTTTATTCCAAAGTTTCTAAACTAACGTTGGTATAATTGACAACAAATTCGTTTTCTATTTGGTACCATTGTATGCTGATTTTCTAGCACGATCATTGGCCCGCGTTGGTATGGGGGGGATAAGTAATACCCACTCTTTCTGACGTCACATATATTTTCAAATAGCGATATTTCAATTGCTAATAATTAATTAACGATATGGTTTCAGAGTGAACCAATGCAATGAATACGTATTATATTACAATATAATTGCCATGTATAGGATTTATATTGCATTTAAGAACTATAGGTATCAACCCTATTGTAAGTATTCACTTGTTTAATATATGATCACCCTATTTTAAATAAATTTGTCTTGATTCACTATATTATCTGATGAATAAATATCTTATTTATCAACTTCTAAATTAATAATTTATTATTATCACCATAGAAATATTATCAAATTTTTATCATTTTGTATAAATAGTTATTTCTATTCTATACATTTAAACCTGTTTTCGACTGCAACTAATATAGATTTAGCTATAATATTCTGAATGTATTTAATGGGTTTAAATATACAGATCTAAATAATTGCGTTCACTTATTGTGTACGAAGAACCACTCGGCGAAAATATATTTCACTACATTTTCAATTGATATTTTCTTGTTTACTCTTACAAAATAATAAAAAATAGTTATAATTTGTGCGACCTATGAGGAAAATTCGTGAGATTTATTAAGAAGTAGGAAGACAAACTAAATTTGCACAAATTATAATTAAAAGTCATCGACTGAAGTATTGAAGGGATGCGAATAATTCGAATTCCAATCACGCTCAAACACAGCCTCTAATTGACTTCTCAACGTGGTTTCTGATTCGTTACGATTAATCACTGGGTCGTGCAGAACGAAACCAATACCGGCAGTATCAGTGAAATAATCACCGGACCAATTCGAAGTACCAATGTATGCGGTATTATCAGTCACCATGTATTTGTTGTGGTTTACGCGACCGAAAGGAATTTTATGTTGGTCTGATGTCCCAGGAACAATAAAACGACGCTGAAATTATAAATAATCAAACTACATCTTTTAAAAGTGAAACACTCAAGTCAAAAATTATAATTGAAGTACAAGTACTAGAACATTTAGGATAATATTCTGAGTCATTTGTACATTTAAAATTGTATTATCATCAAATCAATATAAATTAATTAACTTATGTATTCTTAAAGGAAATTTGAAACACGCAACGTAACTTTCAATACGGTTGTTTTTAAATTAAATAATAAAAGTCTGCTTACCACTTCTATTTGAACTCCAGGATACGAGTTGGATACATCTGCTAAAGACCTCAAAAAATTATCTTCTGATTTTCGTGAATGAGTCCACCAACTGATCAACAACCGAACATGGACTTTATGCTCAAGAGCAACTTGCCGTAGAGCATCATCGATCAAAGGCCAGTATTTAACTTTAGGTGTATAAATCATTAAGGGGAAATAGTCCATGACAGCAATATAAATGAATTTTTCAGCTTGGTTAATTACGTTTAATATTGTATCGATATCATTTGAACGACCTTCAGGACTAAACGGGGGTGGAGAGCTCTAAAAATATCGATTCCGATATAAAAGTTTTTTTTGTTTGTTTTTGATTTGATTTAGAGGAGATTACATACCGATAAGTATGTGAAGAATGTGTCATTGTTTAATGTTAAATTGACTGGCGTTTCCATATTGATTTTTGTATTGTATTCGGCGGGCCATGTATTTGGAATTTTAGCACCGTCCGCACCCAGATCCCAATAAACCTGAAAATATGAGCAATGTGTGAACAACAAATAGCACAAAAAAAAATAAAAATACAAACTTACATCGAAAATCTTCGCAACATCTTCTGCAAGACAGGAACAATTATATCCAACGATTCCCATTTCTTTAACCTATGGAAACAAAGAGTAATTATCCCAAATAAATCTAGATATCTTTTGTTCGAACCTGAGTAAGGGCTCTCCAATCCATATTAGCACTACCTAAATAAAAATGTTTCCTATCAATAATCCATAATTTCGTATGTAAAACTCCAGATCCGATTAGTTGAGCAAAATTAAGACTCCGGACTTCAGCAGCCCTTCGTTTGACCAGATATTCTGTGTCCAAGTTTGGTTGTTCTTGAGTTGGAGCATTTTGTGCTATTTTTAAAGTTAGTCCCCGCTTAGTACCAGCCGTAAGTAAAGCTTGAAATACATCTTCCCCTTTTTGTGATGAGGGGTGAGGCCATAC
Source organism: Nebria ingens riversi (assembly GCA_018344505.1). Classification (NCBI taxonomy): domain Eukaryota; kingdom Metazoa; phylum Arthropoda; class Insecta; order Coleoptera; family Carabidae; genus Nebria; species Nebria ingens. Next base: position 369,064 of record JADQWA010000011.1, on the reverse strand, counting down.
ATCGCTCTTACGTAAAGTCCAATAAAATGAGGCGATTTCAATACTAGTTTGTGCCGAGGATATTAAAGTCATCCAGGATTGATATGTAGATGGATATGGTATTGTATTATTCGGATATATAAGGCCTTCCGGTATACTTTCAGTCAATGAGATCCTGAGAATTATTATTATATAATATTTTGTTCAGGATATTTGTTCATGCTTTTCTTATACGTAGTTTGTTGGTAGTATCGTTGTAGTATATAAAAAAATTATATTGTTAAAAACCGTATCACATTATTGCCTTCATTGGAGATAAAAGGAGATTAAAATCGACATGAAAGCGTCGTAAAGTTAAATGAGTTTGTAAATAATAATCATGTTTCATGAAAATAATAAACCATTACTAAAAAACCTATTTTAATAAAATATATGGTTTCAGGCCTTGAATCTATTTTTGTATTTATATTTGTCATATATTTTATCCTTAGGAAATGTAAAAAATATATATGTGAGCAAGAGAATTTGTGTCTATATATTGTAATAATATCTTTTTATATTTATTAAAATATTATTATTTGTCGACCACATAAAAAAGATTTATATAAGTTGTTTTAAAGTCAGTCTGTTATACGTATAAGAAAGTTGAGTGTAGATCAATTTCAATTTTCTTTTTTATAAACAAACCTGCAAGACGTTGAACAAGTTTCATTTAATGAAACTAGTTGCGTAAGATCATTACTATTATTTTTTTCTAATGCATGATCTAATAATGGAAATAATACTACTAAAAATATCAACAGCAAAATTATTGTTACTGGAATACATGAACAGGTCGTACACACCACCCATTACTGTTGCTCCATCTAATAATAAAAGAATAATTCATCTGATTGCCAGTGATATTATTAATTCAATTACCTTTTTACTGCGGTATCATCATCGCGAAATGCGTACCCTTGGCCCAAAAAGTCTCGATCGACCTCGTGATTGAATGGTCCATTTTCCAAAACCGTCTATAAAGCAAACACACACAAATAGAAATTATTGATCGAAATATTAAATAATCAAACAAATTAATAAATTTCGTTTTAAATATTTGTATAAGCCCGCGCCGCGCCGGTTGCGTACGCAATTCGTTTGCGTGTGCACTATATGCATGTTTGTAATATATTTAATTTAGTTAATATTGATATAACCCTCTGCGATAGAAGTTATTGTATAGCTTACGTTTTTCCCAGTGTCCCTTAGGAATAAGAATTTCATTTTTTTTATTAATTAGTTTGTTAGTATAATGAAGTTTTCATAGAAAATAGAACACGTTTCACGTATATGTATAAGTATGAGTACGTAATATAAATATTAGAAATAGGAGAACTAGTGGGGATTGAAATATGTATATATGTGAGTATATACTTGAATGCTGACCAATTTAAATTTCTCGCAGCATTTATTTAGTTAAAATGATATTAAATTATATCTTCTCAAATGTAAAATTAGTTAGTCTTATTTAAAACAAAATTAAAGTCTAAAAATTATAAATTTGGTTTAAATGTACTATAAAAGATTGAAATATAATTTGAGGTATTTAAAAAAATATACAATCAACTAAAAAAACATTTTTTATATTATTCCCTATTATTTGTATATATACGTCTATAAGAGAGGAAAATAAAAATTGCAATTTAAAAAAAATACTTTCGGTGCAATTTTATCTTTTACACAAAAACTTAATAACTTAAAAATCCAAATAAATAGATATTTAAAAATACAAAGGCATTAGCAAATAAATGAAAGCTTAAAACTTATATTTCAAAAATTTTAGCTTTCCAAAAGAAAGAGAAAAGTTTTTTATAATTTCTGCTTATATGTATGTGTTCACCAGTTATCGAATATATATATATTGTTTGTTATGTATTATAAATTATTTTTATTAGTTCATTTATTTACTTACAAGTAATCAGTAGCATTAATTAATGTTATAGACACATGTAAATAGATAAAATGAACAAGGAAGTGATATATCAAAATAAACACTTATTCAAGTTAATGCTCATAAATCAATTATCAATAAGCATTCTTTTATCAATAATAATTTAATTATTCACCAGTAATTATAATATACATTTAACCAAAATTATATAATAACTGCACAAAGGACATATTGTTAAATATTAATATGTTTTTGTTAAGGTAACCAAGCAACGGTGTATATATTCGATTATAACCCATCATATCTTGCATCATACACAAATGACACTCTAAGGTCACGTGAATTAATAAGTAATTTCCCAAAATATAATTACCATTATAATCCATGTAGTATAGGAAACAATCAGATTGGTACATTTAATATATCTGTAGTACGCGTCAACTCTATTTTGTTGCTGGAATAACACTTGCACCCACTTTTACCGCAATCATAACTTATAATAAAATATTGATTTTAAGGAAATTTACATCAATGTTTTATGCAAATTAGTATGCAATTTTGTATGCACAGTATCGCTGTTATTTTAAAGTTAAATGCGCTCATATTATTATTATTTATGTATGGTTCTTGACACATAACAAAATAATAATAAATTATGGTTAATCAATTTTAAAATTAACTACTCTGTATAAAAGTAGTAAAACATTTTTATTGTAATAATTATATTTCAATTTAGGGAAAAATGCATTTTTTTTTTGTTGAAAGAAATTAATATTTGTGATTTTATAATAAATTATATTTATTACAAATACCCTAATTTGAGTTATATTACTCGATTCACTTATATTCACTATTACAAATAAGTAAAATAATATGTTAGAATTTCAAATTGTATATAATGTCGAAAATGGTAAACACTTTGTGTTGGATTTGGTTGTCGGTTCTACTTAAAAACAATGTATTATTACCGAAAGTCTAGGTTTGGACCTCGCTGAAGATGGTCTATACCCAGCTGATTTACTCGTGGAAGTGGCTGGCAATAACACTGTAAATTGTTCCTCATCTTCGCTAGCGGTGCGTGAAACTTTAGGCCTTGGCGTCGCCGTTTGTACGCCGTTGCAACTAACATTCGTCGAATTATTTCCAAAAGTAATATTATTCGTATTATTCACTTGCACCAGTAGATTACATGTTTGTGATGCGATTTGAAACAGGCCATCCTGTAATTTTCGGTGGTTTTCTGTGTGACCGCGACCCATAAAATTCATATAGTCCCAAAGATAAGGCATTTTGAATGTAGGCACGCGAATTTTTACCGAACATTTAACGTTGTAGGATCGTGTGAACCAAACATTGTGATGCTCCTCATACGTCCGATATCCATAAAATCCATTGATCTACTACACCTATTTCATTCCGATCTAAATACCTTGACTTGCGCTTTCCTATATAGTCTCCAACTATAATATTGCGTGACATAAACAGTAAAAACATTATTAACATGCTAGTATTTGTTATTTGATCGATAATTTTCTATATGTTGAACTATTCAGGGTCAGGTCATTAATTTTTTGTCTATATCATTTTTTTTAGAAAACTTTGTTATATAATATAATAAGTTTTATTATTATTTGACAAATATTTTTATGTATAAGCATAAAATATAGATTTTTCGCGCAACAAGAAAATTACTTTACTTTACTTTATAATGTAATATACATGGTTTAAAAATAAATAAATAATTATTAACTCCTTATTTTCCCCAGTTTACTGGTGATTGAATTAGCTTCAAAAGTAGCAATTACTGTAGAACCAATCACGGTATTTCGAATAACCAATATGGAATCGCAATTTGTTCCGTGTAAGTTGTATTTGACCCAATTTTAATTACATTATAAAACTTGCTAAATTACGTAATCAGATAATTTTTTATACAAAGCTAAATAAGTTATAAATATAGGGTTTATATTAAATGTAGCATAAAATAATATCTTGCTCTAAGAAATAGAAATCGAACCATGTACAGTCTAAAATCTAAAATGACTAGTCGAACTAGAACTTTTATTTTTTCCGTTGAAATGTGAATCATTTCCGACAAACGAGATAGGTGTTCTTAGTAGCCGACTGCAGTTTATAACGGTTAGTAATTTAATCATGGTTTTCTAATTATTTAGAAATTTCACGAAACTAATTTTCGATTTTAATACATTCAAAGGGTAAATATTATTTATATTGTATTGATATATAGCAGTTCATTAAATATTATTGTAATTTGCAAAAATGTTAATCAAATGTGGTATTTTTTGAGAGGCTTATCGATATTTTGAAAATTTCAGAGCGTTCCGGAATTTTTAAATCAAAATATCTATAAAAATAAACCTACATGGTTCAAACATTTTTTTATGATGCATTGATTTAATTATCATTAAATTTATTAGTTCATAGTTAATTTAAGAAATCGAGGAATACTTTTTAATTTATAATTCCATTTTGAACACATGGCAACATTGCTGCAGTATCTGCGAAAGGGAAATAATCAGAGGAAATGTCAAAACGATAAGAGATTCGCATATGAGATAATTGCGTTGTTAAAACTTAAAATAGTTGTGATATAAATAGTTAGAGTATTATTTTTTACCATTTTTCATATAATTCGAGTGTCATTAAATTATTGTTTGCCAATATGGATCAAGACAAAGATTTTTATTCGGGATATTTACTTTTACCTCCACAAGGAAAAATTGTTATTAGGGTAAGTTTTTATATAAAATGTTTGTATTTTTGGTAACACCTCTGTTAAATTATTTTAGAAATCATGGCATCAAAAATATTGTTTACTTTATAAATTGAGTAAATTCGGTATTGAAAGGTTAGAAGTTTACGATACTGTGGATGACATAAAAAAAGGTATAAGTCCTAAGACAATAATAACATTAGAAAATTGTATTAAAATCACATCGAAACCTCCGAATATGTTTACGGTTATAACGAAAACCACTCAGTATGATTTTGCCACTATTACCGAGTATGATTTATCGGAATGGGTGGCTGCATTCCAATCTGTAGCATTTAAGGATGATGTATCGAAGATTACCAGTATTGAAGAAGACAACGATTTATATTGTTCCTCCGGCGAAGGGGTATTTTCCGTGACATTAAGCCAATCAGACGCTTCAAAACGTTGCGGTTTAGAACAAAAAAATTACACTTTAGTTCTAACTCCAACAACAATACAATTACGAAACAGCGGTGATAATAAACTACTTTACACATGGCCATATTGTTATATTCGACGGTACGGTTATCGTAGTGGGAAATTTACGTTTGAAGCCGGACGAAAATGTGATACAGGTAAGAATTATATTAGTTTTAAATTATATTTTATATAACCACGAGAGTCTAGAGCAGTATTTTACATTGCCTATTTGAAATTTACCCGAATGACTATAATTTAATATTTAAAATATTGTAACTATCAAAAATCAGGCGAGGGCGTATTCCACCTTGAACATTCCAACCAGCAAGAAATTTTTCGTTGCTTATCATCGAAAATGAAATCAATGAAAAAAATCTTAAGCGGCGAATCAACGAATAGTTTACTAGATTGTGGTGATAATCAATTCCATGCAGCTCTAAGCATGGAAGCCCGGTCTAGAAGCCCCTTACCACCATCCCCAACAAGCACAACTCGATTACACGACGCAGAATTAAACACATCCGCACAAAGTTCTGTTAAATCACTGATTTCATATACTGAATCATTGGATTCATTAAAAAATATCCGCGGACCATTACCTAAACCTCAACCAGAAAAACCACCCAGAAAACATATTCCTGGAAAAGAGAAACCAATTAGTGGTTCAATTTATGAAGAAGTATATTTAACCATGCCTAAGAACAAAAATAATTACGATGAAATAGAGTATAGAAAAGAAGCATGGCGAACATTAGGAACGGATAAAATCGATCATACAGAAAGTGTAACTGATTTAAATGATGAGTTAATTGATTATGTATCATGGGGTTCAAAATCACAAGAGAATCTTAATGCGCGTGAAACGCCACCGGTGCTCAAACCAACTAAAATCTTAACGTCGCAAGTCAACAATGAAGAAAATTATGATAAGTTGCAATTTTTTGGATCTACGAGTAAATTGTCGAATAACCAATCGGGCTATAAACAAGTTTTGCCTGCACCGATATCAACGAATGCGTTCACCCCATCTTGGAATGATTACGATGAAGTTGAGACGTTTATGCAAGAAGTGCGTCTTGCTGATGATTCACATTTAGGCTATGGTGTTATACGAAAAAATCATAATAAACAGATTGCCGATCAAGCTCATGTGCCGCATAAGTTATACAATGAAACTGTATATGCCATGGTTAGTAAGCCAAAACGAGTCTAGTCATATAGATAAATAAGATGGTCCTAACTGTTTATTCAGTCTCCAATTTCAGTGAAATTTACTCTTTTTTTTAAACTTCCAAACTGCAGAACTTTGAATATATTTTCATTTAGAATTTAATAAACAACAATTTTAAGATTCAAACGAACGATTTATGTGTTTCAATATTTGATCTCAAAACTTTATCAGTTCGATTTTTATAATAACGACTTAATTTTTATTTATAATTACACTTTGGAAGTTTACAAATCAAATGTGAAATCAGCTGCATGCACTTGTGGTGCAATAATGTGTTAAGTATTTTTTATATGAAAATATCTATAAGTGATTTGTTTTTCTCCGCTACCGTACGTGTTGAAAAAATATTTTTAAGTTTTAAATTTAGGGCCAAAGAAGAAATAACCGGACAAAATTTTGTATTAGTAGTGCCATTAGTTTTCTACAAAAAATAAGATCAAATCAACTATATTTTATAAAGAAACATAAATATATATATATATATGCAGTGATACTTAAGAATAGTTTTTATTGTGCTATATTATTTTTACATATTTGTATTTACTGCCAAAAAAATCCATAACGAAAATGTTTACATCACAAATTATAAAAATAAATATTTACATTTTTTAAAACCTATTTATCTGGTATAAATTCACCATTGGTGATCACCGTAACAGTTTCCCCCTTTTCCGCTAAAATTTCTTCAATATTTCTTTTACCATTTAGATCCGTGAACCAGTTTAAATTATCGGCAATCAAGTGATTATTTTCACATCCTGCGCATTTAACAATTACAACACCTTTGTAGTACGCCAATTTCGATATCGTTTTCTGATTCTTCATATCGCATTTTTTACAAGTGAAACTCAACTGGAATTTTCCTTCAAGTTTTCCTAGTACAAGTTTAGTTGGTTCGACAGCATTCAATTTTGCCGCTTCTGTGCACAATAGACGTGAAGTTTGTGTTCTGAACGTGTGCGCATTTATAGCCAAAATGTGGCGAGGTAAAATTATATTTCTATTCTGACGAGTTATAAACCCAAATAAACCTCTTCTAATCGAATTTGTGATGTGAGAAGACATTGCAAAAAAATTATATCATCAAAATTTGTTCAAACCCATTCACTAGTTTGTTATGGTTTGTTATCCGAAATGTAAGTATAAACGTGTCGATCGATTTTAACAATGATGCAACTAAAAATATATTTACATTTAGTTTTAATTATTAGTTATTTCTAAATTAATCACAATTACATTACTGCTTTCGAGTTACAAAAGATGATTTAAGATATTTGTAGTATTACATTTAAACAATGTTGCCAATCGGAAAAATATTGCTATTTGGATGGTGTAATAAAGGCTTTTATTTGCATACGTAATTGGCAACATTGGGTTATCTGAAGTTAGTTACAAAATAAAATCAGGGTTAGGTTTACGTTACATTACTTTGGTAAATAAAAATATAACATGTATTGAAAGTTAATATTATATTTCTTACCATTTTCATATATTTTATTTCTTTATTTCATATATTTTTAAAGTAGTAAGATATGCTTGAAATGCCTTTTGTTCTAGTTGTTTATAACTGATTAATGATGTCAATAATAAAAAAAACATTACAATGCACTATAACAATATTATAATAATACCTGAATACCGTTTAAACACCGTTTAAAATGGATCTTAATTTAATAAAAAGAGATGGTACCACTTCCTTGTTATCGGATAGTATACAAAGTGCGAGTTTGTATGCCATAAAAGATTTTCAAACTCAGGGCTTTTACAATGAATACAGCTTATCCGACGAGATAAAAATGAAAGAAAATGATATGCAAAATATAACAGAAACGAATGGTATACAGATGACGCCAGATGCGGATGATATATTACGAAATGGTATTCTCGTCGAAACAAACAAAGGGTGAATATAAAAAAATTAATTTAGAATAATATATCGAATACAAAATATAGTAATAGAACCCAGCTTTTGTTTCAATCATGTGCAAAATTTGCATACCCTAATTAATTATGATCTATGGTTGGTAACACTGATTAGTGTGTAGCGTATACATATAATTTAACTAGACTTAAAACATACGAACAACAATAAAAATATAATCTTGACTACAATGCGTATGAATTATGCTGGATATTGGCCTTGAAAATAATCTTGTAAAACTATTTTACTCCCTCCATATTATTATATTTCATCTTTTGTACGTCATAATGAAAAATTACTTTATTATATTATTCAATTATATAAAAAATGCGTTTTAGAAATAAAATATAATTATTGTTTTAAGGGTTGTTTGTATGTCATTAAAAGATGTACTATCATCAAATTTAAATCTGTCTGTGGATGATTTTAAGCAAGTTGCAGCACAATTATTATCACAAGATCAAGATGCGGTTTTATCAGAAAGTATTCAACAAAAATTAAAAGACAGCGATTCTTTATTAGAAAATCAACAAAAATGGAAAGAAATCGAAAAAGAATTACCTCCTGTGCAAATCACGAAAGAGTCAGTTGCTTACGATGTTGAGATGAAATTAGATCCCCCAGCAATTCCAAAAGTATTAATCATACCGCGAGCCCTAAATAATAAAACACAAGAAACCAGCGAATTTTTCAAACCAATTGATAACCAATCTCTATTCAATCAAAATAGTGTTAATATATTAAATTATCAATCAGAATATGCTGATAATACCCAATCAACATCAACTGTTACTTCAGAAGCTGTCGATACTTCAGAAGAAAACGAGAAAGATAAATTAGAAAATGCAGGCATTGTAACGGTTAAAAAACGAGGTGGTTGGCCAAAGGGGCGAAAACGTAAACCAGAATTATTGCATTTACCACCTAAGGCACCGAAAACAAGTTATAATATTTTCCTGAATGAGCGGCGAAAATTATACAAAGATAAATTGGCGTTTCATGAGATTACTCGAGTGGTCGGGAATCAATGGTCGAATTTAACTACTGAAGAGAAACAACCTTACATGGCACGAGCTGAAGAAGATAAAAAGCGCTATCGGGAGGAATTGAGAATTTATCGACAATCGGATGCGTATAAATTGTATTTGGCGAGAAAGCGGAAAAAACGGGCGTTAGATAATTTGATGTCAGAAAGTGATATGGATGGAACAGATGACATAGACGTAAGAATTTACAAACATATAATTGATCTGTTCACTAACAGTTATTTCTAACACATATATTTAAATTAATAATTCCGTCTTTAGGATGAAGATAATGAGATGCTATATTGTGATACGTGCGACCAATGGTTTTATAATTTACACAACAAAAGAGAACATTTATTAAGCAGGCAGCATAAACTAACCGAAGCGGGCGACATGCGAATGAAACTAGCAACGAGTGATAGTGAAACTAAGGGGCACACAAGTTCTGTATCATTTTCAACATCACTTGATGAATCCAGCATGGATGGCACACCAATTGAAACGAATTGTTCTGGAACGTATACAAAGCGAAACTCGTCTCAAACTCATAGCATCCACGATAATATGCTTAAATTGATCGACTCCGTTTCTAGTAAGCAATAAAAAAAATTAAGAAATAGAATATATTCATTACGTATCTGGTACTAGAATAGTTTTTTTTAAAATTTATAGAACGTGAAAAAGAAATCAAAGTGTTGAAGGCACGTTTACAAGAATCAATCATACAACAAGCGGATTATTTAACAGAGTTAAATACGTTGCAGGAAAAATCGAATTTGTTGAAAAGGGATTTTTCAGAGTTGAAACAAGAAGAAAGTGTGCTCGAACACCAATTGTTTCGACTTTGGAATGTGCCTAGTCTATTTGTTATGAATACTGTTGAATTTGTTAATTTATAAATCTTATAATTAAATGTATGATTTTATTTAATGACTTTTAATCCTTTTATTAGTAAGTTACTAAAACATAGATGTGTAAGTGGTAAATATGCCTTGTTAAATTGTGAGAATGATGGTAATTATTTATTCCAAATATTTTTATACAAACATGAAAACAGTATGCAGCATGTAAGATTATTATATATATATATTTGTCTTGCAAAAAAAAACTAATTGTAAATTTGTAATGTTATTATTGTATATCTTCTATAAATTGTGACTGATGTATATTCAATAGAAATGTGTAAAAAGATTATTGTTAATTTATTAATAAAATATTTACAAATATTTTCTAAACTTACTATAAAATTGCACAACGTCATTGTTAGTTGTCTTTATGCAGTTCTATTACAACTATACACATTTATTTGGGTTGTTTAGAATGTGATAGAAAACACAAATACACCCTCTGTTCTTTTTAAATACTTATTTTATTACATGTAGCTTAAGGGTTAAAATACTGGGGTCAAGAAGTGACGAATCTAAAGTAGGGCACTTCAATTTAATTATAGGAAAATATTATTTAAAAAATCAAAAGCATCAAGCGAATAAGCAAGATATTAGTTTGCGGAATGACTGCAGATTTGTGGATGTATTAAGATTTAATATATAAGCAAATATGTATATATATTTTGTCTAACATATTTGCCACAAATACATAATTTTATGCGAGGGTTTCAAATAAATCATATAAATTTGAAATTACAGAATACTGTAAAATTCCACTTAAGATGATCATATTACTATTTCTAACTGACCGTAATAATGTTATAACAGTTTTAATTATTCTTCATAGAAATAATTAATAATAATCAGTATATAGGTACACGGAAATAATGCAAATATTAATTAAAAGTTAATTGACAAGCAGAAATTATTCTTATACATTTTTAAAGATCACTTAATTGAAAACGTAGACTAAATAAAAAATTTGATATTCCACAAACACGCATCATATTCATGGAATACCATGAAATAAAAATTGGAAAATAGATTTTTTTAATATTGTTTATAACTAAAATGTTAACTATTTTAACTTTCTTATACGAATGTATATAAGGAAATATTGTAATCATGAAAATGTTCGAACTCGAGATTTTAACAGAAATACACCTTTTGACCTTACCTGACTCGAGTCTGACTATTTTTGCAAATCCGTCTGTCAATTAGGTGGAAATGGCGTAATGTTTTGAGTGTCTGTATTTGTATGGAAGCAGTTATAATTTTTATCACCAATTTATCTCTCTATCAGTTGATGACTTTTCCTATAAGTTCCCCTAAACGGGGACTTACAGCAGTGGACCACAAACTTAATTATATAGTTCTGTGGAGTAATGAACGTAAAATCGTTTGTAGAATCAACTTCTACAACATATAGCTTTCAAGCGCGGTACCTATACCAACCTAAACCATTCCTTCCTTAGTTCTCGAGCACAATACACACATGAGAATGACAGAGGTTTTACATAAATGTAATCAGTCACGCTACTTTTCACACGGGTTGATACTATTTGTCAGTACAGTGTTGTGATTCATTTTTTAGTACAAAATAAACAATTTCGGTGTAAATAACCACGTTATGGAAAACAAAATATATTTTGAAATACAAAAATTAGACTTTAATATTCATGAAATATAATACTAATATCAAATTGTTTTAAATTTAAATAAGATTTATTCATACATATTTAAAAATTTACCAGTTATAATAGAACAAATTATCGTACAAAATTTCGACCGGAAATAGTGTTTTTTTAAAACTGTAAATGTGAACATAAATTTAAATAACATTATTATAGCCAAAAAATACTGGATACGTAATTTGAATTGTTCGATTACGCTGATGATATGAATTATATGTAATAGTAACTATAAACAATTTATTGTTTACGTAAGAATGTGGAGTATTTTTGTTTAAAAATTAAAAAAATCCGTCTTTTTAATGAATATTACACCAATTAACAATATGTGTAATTAAATTAAAAGTGATATTAAATAAAATTGTGAACTGTGCGCTATGCTTGAAGTTTGTTCTAACAACCGAGAAATGTTATTAATAAATATAACAATGTAAACAATAAATAACACATAATTTCTACATGCGGTATTTTCACTATTGATAATAAATAAAATAATAACTTTTGTAACATTTTTAATTTGTACTCTAAAATGCGGGACTATCTACTTGTTCCCGAAATGGGAGCAATAAAAAAGAGTATAGAAAAACAAAAACAACAATCGGAGTGCCAAAAGTGTAATGTTCATCGACAAATACGTCCACCCCAAAGGCGTAATAGCGTTACCAAAGAAATGTTAAAACCAGCGCCAAAAATCAACAATTATATAAATAAAGATATGCAGAATAAAATTGACAATTTTATTATGTATTACGCTTATCGAGGAGAAGATATTTCTGTACCACAACCACGGTAAGAATTCCTATTATTGATTTTAGTTATCGAAATTTCCTTGCTAAATAATTAACTAGAATTTATGAGGTTATACCGCAATGGAGTCGTTCTTAAAACAGCCGTTCTTATTAGTGTAATTAGTAAATAAACAAAAAGGAGAAAGTTGCGCCTTAAAATAGTTTTATCATAACATATAAGATTAGGGAACGTAAAGCTTTTTCATTAGTTAATAAGCTGCTTTAACATATTTCCTTTTGGTGTATCATGTATGAGTATAAGTATATAGAAATATTATATTTTATTATGATTTATCAAATATGGTAAATTATAATTTATAATAAAATAATATGTATTATTATCATGAATGGTTTTCTTATGAATGACTCAATTAGGAGTAAAACTTGAATTATTATCACAAATATGATTTAAAGTTCGAGGATAACTTTCAAGCGAACAAAATCCGTGATTCCGTAATAAAAAAAAGCAATCTCTTTTAAACCGGGATATTCCACACTGACAAACAAAAATTATCAACCAATTTTAATCATTACTAAAACGACGCTCGTAAAGAATTGTTGTAATGAATCGCATTTATGTTTTACATGATTTAATATGAGTTTTACTGAGTAACTGGAGTGTAATAATTAATTTTATATAATTGTAAACATTTGTTTGGCTAATTCCACTAATGAAGATGAGATGGATAATATTATGCGAATGTTTCTATCGGTAGAATCGCCAGTGTAAGACGAACCACTGAACAGACTACTGTTCCTGCGAATAAGAAATTGCGCGGTTGGCGTTGGTTTACGAAATGCCCGAATGCTGCCCCTATTAGGATGAATTTAAATCCGTGGTTTCGATGGCGTGGACGAAAGATTCATACTGAAGAAAAACATGAGTAAGTGTTATTTTTTCCATTTTCTTATATTAATTTAATTATTATATTGCATAATATTCGTGATTTCACAATTATTATTATTTTCGAATTGTTTCTGAAGCGAGTTTATATAAGCTAAGAAGTTTATAATTAAAAAGTATATTTACTTTTTATGTTGTGATCGATTTTATTTAAATATTTACATTTAATAAACATACTTGAGTATAGCTTCAGACAGCTTTTGTAGACTTTATGTTGTTATTGATTTCAGTTTCAGTGACTGTAGTCTGAATATACTGAAAGGTTATAGTTCGAACTAAAAATCGTGGTTTATATAAATATTTTGGTTGATTTAAATTAAAAACTAAATTATCCAAGTGAACATTTTGTTAACAAGGGTTGTGAGTGTTGTGATGCGACTATTTTAAGGGCCAGTTGTACCAACGTTATATTTATACTTAAACAACAATATTCAAAATTAAATAAGGTCCTTTTAACAAAACATCTTTATTATCGAAATTGTGATTAGACTTAACTGAAAAATAAAGATGCATTTGATTGTTTTTGAATTCATACCTTTTTTTTTACTGAAATAGTGTATTAGTGACAAATAAATATTTATTTGATTTAGAGTAAATTATTTTTTATTATGGCATTGATACAATTGACCTTGAATATAGAATGTGGTTAGGTTTTGGAATTATAGACAATGACTACAGCTTATTAACAGTATTTTCTTTAATGTGTCGCAAATATTAGCACCTTTGTCTTAGCTAGCTAACAGTTTCACTTACACTTGGAGATTAAATTAATTACGTTCTTAGATAATAGCACGCCAAAAATCTCATGGTTTATCAATTTATTAAGTATTTTAAAATAAATTATAAAAAGTTTAATCATAGTTTTAGAACTGTGAAGAATAAGATGTTTTTTTTTAACTTTCCTATATTGATATCTTTAAGACGAAATTCCTTTACGAATTATATTATTTTTGTACGTTAATGTATTTTTTAAAAGCTCGTATTATAAGTAGCATGTATTGATCGTATATTGACAATTTCGTAGCATAAATAAACTTTTTTATGTAGTAACTGTATAGAATAGTGTGAAACTAGGTAAGTTCCACCCTATTTCCGTGCAATTACAGAGCTTCCGGTTATAGCAATCAATAGGGATGGCTCTGTGAGTCAGAGGTGCGGCTACCGTGACCTTACATAGAATTATGTCGCTTTTTTATAGATTTTAGTCTCATTTCATTATTGCTTTATCTACAACTTATTAGTGGAGTGGATAAAGCATTTTATTAACTATAGATGTATCGTTATTGTGATTGGATGTAAAAAAAGTTTCTGCCACCTCATTTAATAGGAATAGACATACAGTTATGTATGTATGTATCGTTAGCTTTGAATTTAAAAAAACTAAGTATGAATCAAAATATTTCCCTTTCTTAGTACACTGCTCTCCAATATGTTAGGTAAAAAAAAAATCGCTATTGCTAATTTTGTAATTTAGTGTTGTAATTCGGCACAAGAAAACAGTTGTGTAAGAATTATATTTTGGGAGTCTATTAAGATTTTGATTATTGTATAAAACTAAATGACTAATAAATAATTATATACTCTCGCAAATATAGGTAATGAAAGTGTTTTGTGTCAAAATACTCTTATGTATTTGATACTCTATAATAATAATAATAAAAAATGGTGCCGTTTCCTTTTATTTCAAAGGAAATAACGAAATACTAAAATTATTTAATTCGCATGAACGCTCCTCAAGGTAATCCGCCGAATAAATAATAAGAGTATAATTTTTTCAATTCACTTAATTTACATTTATAAACACGGAAAATACGAAGAATTTGTTTATTTCTGGGTCGATCCAATTTTTGGGAACTACCAACTAGACAAACCGCACTTAACAGTTGACCAATTTAATATTGACTATCACATTGTATACATTGCTGAGTATTGGGCATGGTTGAATTGTTAAGTACAATGGTGTAATAATCGTCTCGGTTAGGTCAATGGCAGAAATACACGATTAGTAGTAATATATACGCGCGTATAAAAGTGTTTTCAGTGCGTTACGTGAGGGCGAAAATTGAATTGATTTGTTTGTTGCCATTTACAAAGGAACAATAGGCAAATGGAGAATTGTACAATGTTCCACACATGATTTGCACTTGCAGAGAATATTGAATATTTCAAACAAAAACGTTGTAGAGTATACGTGTTTTTTGCATGGTTATTTATGAGAGTATTTATACTTGAGACAGCAGTAGTGGGAATAGTCTCATAAGGAAACATTCAAAGAATTCAAAAATGACGTATGACTGCTTAAAGCATGTAAAAATGAAATTATTATAAAAGTTATTTATTTAGATAAATATTTCATTATCTAAATGAAATAAAAATAATATTTTTTCCGAAATAAAAACGATTTAATATATTTGACCATGACCATGATGGATTGTGAAATATTTATATATATACATATATGTGGCGATTTTAAATAATTATATATTGCACTTGGAATTTGTACTGTATCGATAGAAATTCTCTTCAAGATACTACTAAGAATTCATAACAATAGGAAATTGTATAATATTACAAATCAATTAGAAAAGATTATATGAATATATTTTGTGTAACAACTAAGGATGATTATGCATACATACACAACTGTTGTATTGGTTGCTTAGAACAACTCGCACGTAAATGCAGAAAAATAATTCAAACTTTATATATGTAAAACGAATATATCCAAAATTACCTAATTTATCATTAGTTACATTAAAATAATTAATGCAACAAAGTTGACTTTGTTATTCTAGTATAATTTATGCGTTACTTCTTACTACATGCATAGTTATTTAGCTAGGAATACAATGCGCTATTATATGCAAGTTGTACACATCATATGATTGGAATTAGCGTTTCTTGAAGTTGGTTAACATAGTCACCACAAAATAGAATCATGTAGTCATGTTAGGCTGGGTTAGGGTCTAGTAAATGTGGTGACGTAGTGCGTATGGGATACGCTTTCTGAACACGATCTCATGATACTCCTCTCGATTTGATTGGCCTTGAAATTTTGTAACAATTTGACGAAACGAATTCGCTGTAGTCAGTGGTTACAGTTTACAGGATGTATATATAAGGATAAAACTAAAATATTTTAAAGTTTAAACTATACAAGGTTTGGAATATATGATTATACTTGAAACCAAACAAAAAAGTCTGTAATTATGTATATACATATATAAAAAAGAAACTAAATTGAAATAAGTTTCCTCTTGCGTTTGCCAGATGACCAAATAACTGACAAATTATATTTCTTCGGGGATTTTTAAAAGTTAAATATTGTTTTATATGAGTCATACTCTAAGAAAAGATATTTGATTGGCGAAGCATAGAGCTGAGCTGGTTTTGATGTCAAGACTGATTTTTATGATATTTAATATAATATATACATGCAATGCACTAGTTTTATGAAGTATTACTTTAATTATGTTACGTTAATTTCAAAATTGTTTTTATTCAAATATAAGAATGTCTAAGTGCATATTTAACATACCTATTCGAAGATAATTTGGTGTAATTATGGGGATATCCCAGTCCTCAGAATAAAATGTGAAGCCACATCCGGTATGAGAATCCCTGCCTAATCGGTGAATTATGATAAAATCTGTGATTTACATGGAAGAAATAAGGAAGGATATGGATAATATGAATTATCATTTAAATACAATATAATTTCAAATAATCCGGTACTGCATTTGTTGTGTGTATATTTTTTCTATAAATAATATAATTACGCATTCAAATCATTAACAAAAAAATTGTTCATCAGTCTATATAAGTATTCTTGATTTTGTTAACAAATATTTATATATTCATCTTGTTCAAACTAACTAAACATTGAATTGAGATTAGGTGTAGTCACCCTCCTACTCTTTTTTGGATTACGGATTAAATGAATATGGCAAATGGCATTGGCGAACATGCCAGTTACGAACTAAGCATAGAAACGAGTAGTTTACTTGTTAGTTTTATTGTATGAGTTTTGTAAATAATAATAATTGTTTTGTGTGAAGTTACAGGAGTTATTTACTCGTAAATAGATTTATCTAGAACTTCCAGGGTGGTAGTTGCTTTATTCACTTATTTGATTTTTGAGCTTTCTAATAAATAACAATAAATTGATAAATTAGTTTAGTATAGTTATGTTTTGGACAGACTTAAGTGTTGGGTATTAAAAAATAGAGCGTAATTCAGAGCTTTAAATAGAGGTCACACCACAAGTTGTTATTGTGATTAGTGACGTTCGTTTGGCACTTTATTTAGCGCTCACAGTGCTCTATTTCCAATACAACTCAGTCAAGGAATTCTATTAAAAACATATTAATTAAAATAAAATTGTCTAGCTTTGCTTCTCATCCAATTAATAATCACTATTTTACATTATTTATAAAATGCGTTCTCAGATTTCAAGGATGTTTTAATTTTTTGTTAATAAACATAATGGTTATAATAAATATCTAAATAATATAAAAGCATGTTAAAAATAATCATATCTGTATTTACATTTTATAATTTGAATTTACAATTATATTATAGTGGTTTTTAGAAGTTACCACACTACACCTCTTTGTTTTTTATTAATTTATGGGGTTTTTATCAAAAAAAATATATTCTTCTCTGGACGATGGCAAACTGTTTGTTTTGTAAATATAAATTTATAAAAAATATTATTGGGAAAATTTACATAAATTATTGCCAATCAATTTAATTTATAGTTGCAACCGGATGCTAATAATTATTCTTAAATATAAAAATGTATGTGGTTGAAATAACACTCATTGTTTTTATATTTTCTATAGATGAGATGATATAAAAAATGACATAGTTTTAAGAGGAAATTGAATCATTGAAAACTAAGTATTTTATAATAGACAATAGCGAAGTCTATAAATATACATATGACATGTCTATTGCAGAAATACATTGACATGAAAATACTTTTAGTAAACAATTTTTAACTAAATAAATAAGTGAATAAGTAGTTTAGAAATGCGTAATCTTATAAGGAAAACACTAAAAAACGAATAAATTACTTGCCCCAAATGACAAAATGCTTTTTTTTTATTATCAAATGATGACATTTTCAAACGAAACTAATAAAAAAGTAATCAATCATTTTTAGTTCATTTCATTTGGGTCGGAATTCGATCATTTTTATTATTTCGTGCTAACCAATTCCAATTTATTAAATAGTTAAATTATTCTGGTACTTTGACTGTATTATAATTTGCTAACGTATTTTCAAGGTACTTTCAAACCGCAACATTATATTTAATTCTATTTATAATTTTCGAAGTAATTTATTATAAATTGACAGCAAATTAATTATCTCAATTTCATATTCTTAGAAAGGGATAAAAAGACTCAATATATTAGACAAATGATTAGAAACCGCAATAACCGACATGTTTTCTTTTTGCCTGCATCCACTATACTTTACTTTGCACATTAGCTTTGACTTTATTTATAAATAAAACCTAAAAATAGAATTTCCATTTCAGTTTCATTTATCTTAATCTTTAATGGGAAATGTTCTAGGTTAAAAAATATGTAATTCTGGTTTTTTTAAAAACATCATCATAATTTCCTATTTCCTGTTTGGAAAACTATAGAATAGGTGTAATTATATTTCGCACGCTGACTAACAATCACACATGCCATATTGCTGAGTAGGTTTATTTGAAACTGTTTGAGTATGGGAGGATGACAACAAAATATCCCAACTCCTACAGTGACTAAAAAACACCGGTCTTTACTGAACAGGTTTGCGTGTGCTGTGATCGTGTCAGACTTAGGTCAATGTGATTTTATAAAATTTACATAAACAATAAACGTGCGCTTAGTACAGTGTATTTGTGTTTCAACGATTGTTGATCTATTTGATTTAAAATGGATATGGAACAAGAGGACGCCATGTGGAAAACGATTTACGAAAATATACAACGTCAGAAGTCAAATGTGGATAAAAGTGATCACGATATTAAGTAAGAAATATCATAACTCTTATTTCATGTATATTTTTAAATATTTGTAAAACAAATTTAGAAGCTAAAATACTAAAATTTTACTCGCATATTTAAAAATTGAACTTAAAATATTTCATAGTTACACAGTGAGTAATTTTTAAAGCAAAGTAATACAAGTAGGATTACTTTTATTCTATTTTAAAATTGTTTTTATGACAATTTGTGTGTTTATTTGCTAACATGAACCCTGTATTTAGATAAATAAAAATGTTTATATATCCATATAATGACATCATATAATCTAATTACAAAAATACTTATCTTAATTTCGTATAAATATTGAAATCTTTCTCGTATATACTTTAGTTAAATTTTAAGATGTGGTTGAGTGTAGTTGAAAAGATAAGGTAATTATTTTGTAATATCTGGCATTTACATAAATTGCACTTAGGTATTATAAATCCATTACATTGTTCTAATGTTTATTCCCACGATAAGATCATATAACATATTGTATTTGTTAATTTTACATTAATTAAAAATTATTTTGTACCTAATTCAAATTTTAAGCAATAGTTTCATACACGGAAAAATAATATTTCTATTTTATACATTAATAACCTGTGGTCTGGGAATGGTGTTAATTTATTAATGTTTATATTAGTAATGAATAGTAACAAATAAATAGACGCGCGCAAATTGAAATATGCAGGCATATTGATTTATATAAAGTGTTGTCAACATTGTACGAAGAAAATTCCCCAGAAGTATAAAGCCCGTTTCACAATCAAAAATTGATTTCAAGGTATTTATTAATTCCTTTTCGCTTTGGTAACACTGCTGAAACAGGCATTATCTACTAAATAGGAATACCGGCCAAGGTTGACGTATTCAGATTGACATTTATTTCAATCAACGTTAATAAAAGTAGTAATACTTTTATGATTAAGCAAATTTAGTTCACATGTTAAACTGTTCACTATAAGATCAACACGTCGAAAATGTTACGAAATAGTACTTACGTATCGAGTACTTTTGTTCGAGGTATACATTTACTGAAAGATGCAGCATACGTAAACGGAAGTTGGGTACCGGCACTAAACAAAAAAAAATTCGACGTCACAAACCCAGTCGATGGATCCGTAGTGGGACAAGTACCGGATATGACCGTCGAAGATGTTCAAATCGCAATAAAGAGTGCGCACGATGCATTTCAAACGTGGAAACACACCACAGCAAAGGAACGTTCATATTTACTGCGAAAATGGTATGAGTTACTAGTGAAAAATTCAGAAGACATCGGGAAGATAATGACTTTAGAGTCAGGCAAACCGTTGATAGAAGCTCGTGGGGAGATCGCATATGGGAATTCTTTCATCGAGTGGTTTTCAGAACAAGCTCGGCGAATTGAGGGTGACATTATCGAGAGTCCTACCAAGAATAAGCAGTTGTTTTTGTATAGACAACCCATAGGCGTAGTTGCTTTGATTACACCGTGGAATTTCCCGCATGCGATGATTGCGCGTAAAGCCAGCGCAGCGCTAGCAGCGGGTTGCACATGCGTAATAAAACCCGCGGAAGATACGCCATTAACCGCGCTTACACTGGCTGAATTAGCTCATGACGCCGGAATCCCGAAAGGTGTATTTAACATTATTACATCCAATCGTGCGCATGCGCCAGCAATCGGACAACTTCTATGCGAAAGTCCTTTAGTATCTGGAATCTCATTTACGGGCTCAACTGTAGTAGGAAAAGTATTATATAAACACTGTGCAACTGGTATAAAACGCATTGGATTAGAACTGGGAGGCAATGCACCGTTTATAGTATTTAAATCTGCTGATATTGATAAAGCAGTCCTAGGAGCTATGAGTTCCAAATTCCGAAACTGTGGTCAAACTTGCGTGTCCGCTAATCGTTTCCTAATTGACGAAGTTGTATTTGATGAATTTGTTGGTAAATTTAAATTGGCAATGGAAAAAATTGTTCTTGGTCATGGCTTCGATGAAAAAGTTACAGGTGGTCCGTTAATTAACCACGCATTAGCAACTAAAGTAAATAGCTTTGTTAAAGACGCAATTGCGAAAGGCGCTCGCGTAGTAACAGGTGGTAAACCAGCGACTGAATTGGGTGAATTATTTTTCCAACCAACATTGCTTACTAATATCAAACCGGGTATGCTTTGCTACACTGACGAAGTATTTGGACCGGTTGCCCCTTGTATTTCGTTTAAAACTGAAGAAGAAGCAGTGGAAGTTGCGAATAGTACTCCGAGTGGGTTAGCAGGGTACTTTTATTCGAATGATGTGGCGCAGATATTTCGAGTAACTAAGCGTTTAGATCTCGGTATGGTTGGTGTTAATGAGGGTATTGTATCGACGGCGGAAGCTGCGTTCGGTGGTGTTAAAGAGTCTGGTATTGGTAGAGAGGGGTCCATACATGGCATGGATGACTATTTATATATCAAATATATGTGCATAGGAAATTTGTAAAAATTAAGAAGTATCTTGATGTTAACCTTTATATATATTGTGGGTCAGATATAACATTCTTATTTATGGTTATTACAAATGTATGTAATAGCTATAATAATTAAGACATACAAATTTATTTAATAAATATATTAATAATTTATTTTGTTCCTGTTAATATTATATTAATTTTATGTTAGACATAATTATTGATAAGTATGTAAGCCTAATAAAAAAATGTCTTCCAATCGTCTTCCAATGTTATAATATATTAGATAATATTTGTTTTTATATTTAATTGTGTTTATTTGCAATGTTGTTATTGTTAACATTTATCAATGTGTATTACATCATATTATAAAATATATACCTATTATAGTGATATGCACTTTATTATTGTAATACCTGTCATCTAAGAAAATAACAAAATAATTAACAAATAAAATTGTGGACATAACTATCAATTGCTAATTTATTTTAAATATTTTATCGTCAACTTGAAAAGGTTTTAATAATTCATTTAAAAATTGTCAAAATATGCATCATAATTCAGATCGTAATTAATGTAATTTTAGAATTCAACAATTGGATGGCGGGTTCTTTGAGAAATTCGGTTCCCTATTGCGGGAACAATCAGTTCTTGCCGAGGAGAAAGAAGGCCAGGAAAAAGAAGAATTACAAGCAACCGCGGCTGAGATAACTGAAGTGTCTGAAGAACCAGAAATACTAAAAACAATCGACGAAGAAAATAGCGAACAAGGAGAATCTAAAGAAATTGAACCGGATGCGCCACGGGACTCAGATTCCGAACCAGAAGAATCGGACAAGGGCGATTATATTGCTGTCGGTTGGAATGTAAGTATCTAAAGTACAAATTTTATTTTTAATTCTATATAACTGGTGTTTTAAATTATATACTTAGTAATCATATATTATTGTTGAAAACGATTTGCCCTGAATTGCTAAAATTAGCTGTGTTTTTCATCATATTAATTCACTTTGTAGTAATTTAGTTAATAATGTAATGATGAAAGCTGGTGTAAATGAAATACATAAAAATAAACATCGTAAAAATAGTGTAAGACGTGCAAAGAACGCCCACGTAAATATATAACGATGTTTAATTTTGGAACTTTCATATATACCTCACATTACACTTGGCCTTTATTATGAAACAAAATAAATGCATTCATACATTTGGAGGTAGATCTTAAAATATCTGTATATTAGATATAATGTGACAGAGTATTTTGAGATTTCGTTATAAATGGGTCAAAAGTTGTGACAAAATAAACCTTGACCCAAGTCTATTAAAAACTGGCACCAAATTTAATTTTAGTAAATACTTCACAAACATCATCATTCACAGTTTATATAAAACAATAAATCATTTTTGAACTTGAATACTCTTCTAGTTCAGTCACAATTTGTACCTCCACCAAATAATTTTCCGTTATTAAATTATTGGTATTTATTTCACATTCCTACACGTATTTTCAATATTTTTCTTTTGAGTTTTCTATGATTAAAAATAAATGGTTGAACATAATTTGTTTTATTCTGGTTGTGCTTATTTAGGAATAACTATTGTTGCCAATATTATATTTTTTGATCTTTCACTTCAATTTATTAACAGTCTTTAAAGTTTGATGAACTCAATTGAACCGGAACCTTTGATGGCTGTTTAAATTTAACAGCTCGTAGTCTATTTTGTTTTTGATTTTCTATGGGCTCAAGGCTCTACCATTGCCAAGTGTACTATTTAATTACCAAACAGTAAACACGTTACATTTCTACCAGTGTATTGTCATTAGATAACGTAAGTAAATATAACATAAAGGTCGTCATAAAAAAATAATTATTTGGAGACTAGTTACTTAGATATTTTTAAATTTCAATTTGGTTTAGATAATTATTCCCTTAAGTCGATTATTGTCTTAATTTTAGATGTTCAACATATTTTATTAATTGAGATAAATTTGAGTTAACCGTTAACTCTTTGTTAGAATATAGAATTAATATCTAGTACAAGTTTAAGTTAAAAAAAAAATTAATAAAATTCACTTACCTGAGATGACAAGTGGATCCCGCTCGAAATCCTCGCAAATTTCTTGCAAATGAAACACTTATGACAAGTTGCAAAACAGTCCAAAATCGGGACGACACACAGGCACAACTCTAGGAATAGAATTTGGCACCATATGATGATGTTTCTTTCATATAGTCTGCTCTAGTTCAGTGTTGGACACGGTCACATCTACATCCTGTGTAAAAAATAAAATAAATAAATAATCATAAATTGAATAGTAAAAATTACTATTAATAATATTATGAGTTTTTAATAATCGCATACGTGTACTTGGCTTTTGAGTGAATGAAAAAGTGATTGAGTGAGGAAAATGCAGGTTGTAGATATTAAACCAATGGTGAATGGACAGGCGAAAATGAAGCGAAGATTTTCAAGACAATTGTCACAGTCGCGGCTGAATTTTCGGGGGATGAAAAAAGATGCTTTGCTACGGCAAACAAGTCTTTGTCTTGCTTCTATGACTGTAAGGAAACTACAATTTGGTTTTTGATTAAACCATTGTTAGTGCCAAGTAAAAACAAACAAAAAAAAAAACAATATAATTTAGTTTCAATTTAAATCTTCTTGGTTTTTATAAATGTATATTCTTCTTAAGTCTCCATGTACTAGTAATATTTTTGGATAATAATATTGAATTTGTTAAATAAATTGTATCTTTCACATTTAGATTGATGAACTATACATAGAAGTTCTATATGAAATTTTACACAACGTGGGGTGTGATGTGAGTTGTGAAATTGGCCAAACAGCATTATTTTCCTACGTCCAAGAAGCATTCAAAATGAGCAACGACAAACATACACAACTTATGACTATTGCCGAGGAGAAAGAAGCACCGGACATACTATTAAATGTCGAAATCATCGAAGCCAAAGAACTGATGCCGAAAGACTCAAACGGCTTGAGCGATCCATTCGTCACACTTTATTTGGCAGGGAATACTACACGCCGATACAACACTTCAGTGAAAACTGGAACTCTTGATCCAATATGGGAGGAACATTTTGCATTGTAAGTTTATTCAAATTATATAAACAGTGGCATAGTGAAATTAGTCGGAAATTAGTGAAATTAGTCGGACGTGATTCATTACCGCTTTTGAACTATGAAAGTAAAAACGATTAGGTAGTTGACGAGTCTTTTTTAGGCCTATAACAGAAAACGCACAAGAAGACATTTTATGCTTAGAAGTATGGGATTTTGATCCAGCTGAAACTGTTCGTGAAAAAATGGGAAAATTTATGGAAGTTAAAGGCGTTAAAGGTCTTAGGAAATTAATGAAAGAAATTGCAATTACTGCAACCACTGGACAACATAATAATGAGTTGATAGGCAATGCTAATATACCATTAAAAGTAGGTTTATTTAAAATATAAAATAATGAGAATTTAATTAATCTAATTTTTGTAGGCAATACCAGCTTCTGGAATGACCATGTGGTACAGTCTGGATAAAAAGCATAGATACCAAAAACGAGGAGTTGTTAAAATTCGACTAGCTTTTAGCTCGGAGAAAAATTCTCAAGTAGCGGCTCAAGAGCATAGATATTTACTTAAAATATTACTACTTCATGAACTGGAAACGTCAAAAGTAAGTTATAAATAGTATTCCAATTATACGTTTGTAAACACACCTTTTCATAAATTCATCTATTATTAAACAACGAATCATTTTTAACAATGCAAAGTTTTGAAGATATATTAATTTATATTGGATAAACATTATTAATTTGTACATAGGAAATTGAAAAACTATTTATAAAAATGAGTATATATTTTTTTTAAAAAGATGTATACTAATATTTTTGTATATATGCCTTTTAATAGTATTAATGTTTATTTAGGTTTGCGCGTATTGGTGGTGTGGTAATTTCAGTCCACAAGCCGAAGCATTAATCACACAACACAGTGCACAAAGTGGCCTTACTGTTATAGACAAAGCCTTAGCCCAATGGGCAGTATATTGTGCCGTCCACGTCGACTACCAACTAAGTTTTACATTATTCTCAAAATTACTATACACATTGATCAAACCCTTACAAGCTTCAACAATAAGCGAAGAAGACGTTAAAATGTTCTGGGATTCGACCAAAAAAATATTACCATCCTGTTTCAGTATTATTCGAAAGATTAGGAAGAAGACCTGTGGTGACAAGAATATGATGAAACAATTGTTAGAAGTGTTGCGAATATTGGCGAAGTTGACAACGATAGAACCGCCGGAAAATACGAATTTGTTTCCGTCGAATATCTACGGATGGCTGACTTACAAAGACGATGGTCCTAATTCGGATATTAAAGCTACACTGAGTGATGCAGTTATTCAAGGCGCTACAGATTGGTATACTCATATTTTAGAAAATAATGCGTCTAGTGAGGAAGGAAATGGTGAAACGAAATTACAACATATGATTAAAATTATCCAATTGGTCAGGACTGATTTGCAGAAGGCTGTCGAATTGTTTGATAAAACTTTTCAAGTGTAAGTTTCACTTTGTTAGAAGTTAGAAAATTTAATAAATTCATTGTTTTTGATTTTAGAGAAGTAGATTTTCAATATGCACGCACTTTGTATATGTTGTACGAGTCCAAGTTGGCAGATCTTATAGAATCTGAGGTGAAATTAGTTTGTAAATCTATACAAAAAATAACAATTCCTGGAAGTTCTTATATATTTAATCCCAATATTAACCCAGATGAACCACTAGTGATGGGTACAACATTATTTGAGTTATACCTTGTACTTCAACGATTTGTTGTGTAAGTTATCTAAAAATATATATTTACTTTATAATAAGGATCGTTTAGAAAAATATATAATTGTAGTTTTTAATTTAATGCTGCTTATTCGTAACTGTAGAGAAGGGTAATATTGATTTTATTTTAATATGTAATGTTCGTAACTTGAAAATAATATTTATTTTCTAAATTTTAGATTGGGTACCGGACTATGTCCAACCTCATGTGATACTTTAAAAACTAAAAATTTCCATTTATGGTTCCATTCTGGTGTGACGCAATGGCTGGAAATAGCTGTTTTTAAAGCTATGCAAAGAATCCAAAAAGCTGTAGAATTAGATAAACTAGTTCCTGTGGATTCTAGTGTAAAATATAGTTCATCAGCTGTCGATACTATAGGAATATTTTTACAAGTATTTATTAAAAATGCCATTTAATTTATTCTTTTTTAAATTTAATTTGTTTACCAGGTAAAAATATTTTGGCAACAATTAAACTGGCCTGATGTTGAAGGAAGTTATACATTTGTTGCTAAAATTATCGATGTAAGTACAAGTAACATTAACAACTTGGAGCACAATTAATATTTGTTTATTTGTAGGATATATGCAGATGTTGTGTATTTTATGCAGACCATATGTCGAATCGTGTCGAAGGTATGGGAGATACGCAAGACTCGTATGAAAAGAAATTCGAAGTGACTAGCGAATGGTGTTTGGCAATTAACAACATTGATTATGTTCGCTTGGCGTTGACACCGTTTGCAGAAGATATGGGTATGGAAGAGCTGATCCAAAAACTATCTGATTTGCAAGGTCCAATCCAAGCTCAGAGATGCAAGCAAACACTGCATAATGTTATTGAAAATGCGATTGATACAGTTCGAAACAAAATTGTGGAACTGCTGGACACCGTTGCCGGAAAAGTAAGTTTATATCAGTTTACAAATCTATTTAGTTCAATTGTTTAACTAGAAAACTAAATTTACTCAACTAGTACTTGTTGCCTATATACACATTGCATTGCTACATAGCCAAAAACATGACGCCACCAATGAATAGGTAATAAATGCACTTACATTTTACAATATACGCCTCCCTGTCCATCAATTGATATCACAAACATTTAAAAACGTTTCAATTTTCACTGCACAAACACGTGGAACATAAGAAAGTCCAGTGCAATACACTGCAGATGTTTTTTGTATTAGATGGCTCCAGCAATGACAAGATTATTGGTAGAAGGTGCTGAAATTTTCCACCAAGATAGCAACAGCATAGATCGAGTTATGTTGTATTTAGATAATAATTTAGCTACTCTACATGGCGAATTAAATGAAGATAATTTCAATAGAATATTAGAAATTATTTGGGATAATTTAGCGAAAATACTTAACGACCTTGTCCAGTCAAATTTGGAGGTAATTCAACATTTACTACGGACTTTAAACATTCAAAATATAATTTATCTTTGATTACTATTACAGAAACGACGACCACCCTCATTTTTCGCGAATCTTCACGAAACTTTAAAACTAATGATACGTTGTTTTAAGCAAACTGATAACGGTTCTGATTGCGATATTTTGAAAAAAGTTGAAAGATTATTAGCTCTTAATGGGATGGAAACCACAGATCTTATACATCAAGTAAATATATATTGATTTTCAGAAATTGTAATTAGATTTTTTATCTTAAATTATTTACTATTAGGTACATTTGGATCGATGGAAAGAACAACAAGAAATCAAAGATGCAGAACATGGACAATTAACCGTTAAGTTATTATTCGAAGAAAACAATCTTAAACTTGAAATAATGAATGCGCGAGACTTAAAACCAATGGACTCAAATGGTTTGTAGTTATTGATAATTTATGCTTATAAAAGTATGTAGTGAAGTTTTATAAAATGACTACAGGATCATGTGATTCATTTGTCCGGGTTCATATTTTGCCGGAAGAGAAATTCAACTCGGCGTTGAAACCAAAGACTCAAACTCACAATAAAAATTTGTTCCCGTTGTACGATGAAAAATTTACAATGTACGTATAGTCTACTAAAATAAGTTACTTATTGCAAATTGAAAATTAAAATAAATAATGCAATGTGTTTTATCTTATTAGTAATTTAACACCGGAACAACGTGGTTGTGAGGATGGATTAGTATTATTCAGTGTTAAAGACAAAGATTTCTTGGGTATGAGTAACCAGTACATGGCCGAAGCATTTGTACATTTTGCGGAAATCCCAGATTTCGCTAGTGGAATAAGTTCTATTCCTCAAGTTCACCTTGTACTAAGCCGTCCATCAATGCCAGGTAAATAAATCAATTAATCATCGTTATATAAATATGTTTATGCGAATGAATACGTGAATAATAATTTTTTTATAGATACTGAGGCGCTTATAGCGCTTGAGCATAGACAAGGTGATAAACTTGCACGGGATTTCATTAAAAAATATAAACAAAAAGTTGGTTCCCCAAAATAGGTAGCTAAAGCTCCTACGCTGTGGACTTCTTGTTCCTATGTAAGTGCTTTTTAAATCGATCAAAATATAAAAGTGCCCAAAAATATATTGTTTATTAGACTGTTTATAATATAGTAATGTGATAATCTCGTTGAAAATAAGTTTAAAATCTACGAATATTTGTTTGAATGTGTTATTATTTATGATTATATATTTACTATTTTGAAATATTTATGAAATGGTATAATATATATAAATATTTTTATATAGATGTCATAAAACCGCACTTAATGTATTATAGCTTTTTACACTTTTAGTTGTAAATTTGCAATACTTAAAATAAAGTTTTATAAAATAATCTGTTTATTTTCAAATAATAATTATTTTTATTTTTTAAATATATTTAAATACATTAGTAATTATTGTATATAATTAATGATAAGTGCAATAAATATATTTTAAGAATACGATTTAATTAAATAGTTTTTTATAATTATAAATAGGCTGTTTAGAAGGGCAGTAAAGGACCACAACGACCTCCACGAACGGTACGAACGCCTATAAACAATTAAGGTAAATATCCTGTACTATATTTATATATATACGAGTATATATTAAAAAAATTCTTACTAGATCCACAATATCGTGCGCATTCAATTCGGGCATTATTATAATACGTCATCCCATTATCCCCACAAACCGGGTTATATTCCGTGGTTGTTCGTGCATTGCAATTTTCTTCACACTGTCCAGGTCGAGGGCCACCTGCGTTCGGTAACGTTGGCCGTTGCGTCGTCTTAGGTTCCAGCATTATTGGTCTCGGTGGTTCAGGTCTATTGAATGACCTTGCAGTAGGGCGTGCGGGTGGTTCAATAGGCTGACGATCATCTTCAACTTCATCGAAAACAAACCAATCATCTTCGTCGTCGAATCTGTTTCCAAATCCATTGTTAAATCGGTCTCCTTGTCGTTTTAGACGAAGTTTATTATGATACAAATGGACCAGGTCTCTAGTTTCATCTTCTCCATTTTGATAGGCTAGGGTTGGAATGCATGTTACTGAAACTGAAATGATTAAAACAAAATCAATTTAAACCTAGGTTATATTTTAATTTATAAATAATAATTTAAATTAGATTTAACATGGTTATTACTAACTATATAAACATTAGATACGTGCCTAAAACATTAAACAAATTTAATTTCAAGAATATAAAAACAAATATTTGGAATAACTAGATGGGAGTGTTATTCGTTATAAATTGTTATGGCGAATAATTTGATGTATTGTTGTTGTAATAAATGTAGGGATAATCGTTTTGAACCTGAGCTCTTTTCAAATAGTTAACCTTGAGAAAGATTATTTTTAATTTATTTTTGATAATGTTTACAATACAAATTTTATTAACGTATATAATTAAATTCTATATATATATAGAAACAATGAATGTAATATCAAAAATGAAGTCACATTGCTAGTTTTAATTAATTTAATGTTTTCTAATCAATTTTATTTTCAATTTTAAAGGTTTGTTATAAAAACAATATTAATTTAAAAATTCGATAAATATAATAAAATAATTAAAAACACAATAATATTATATTTGCAAATAAATATTTTCGTAATATTTAGACAATAACATTTGAAGAGAAAAAAATTTTAACACTAAATAAAAATCAAAATTCATAATTTGTAATATGTACTATTGTTTGTCATGATAAATTTAAATAATTTTTTTACTTCAAGTTCAAGCTACTCCAGTTAACTTATTGCTATCATAAAATTATAAATTAATTGGAATATTGCTAAAACAATTTATTTTAAATCGATTGATTAAAACTAGTAAGTTTCTCCACTTATACATATCCAAAAAAGTATATAAATGATATTGAACTTGACATTTGTATAGTCAAAATGGTAAACATCCTCATTTATCAAAAGAAAGAGAAACAGGTAATTGTTATAGTTCTAAACAAAGGATAATTATATGCAATACCGGTAACCTTTTATTAAAATTGATATTCAAGGCAAAGATAGTAAATG
Source organism: Nebria ingens riversi (assembly GCA_018344505.1). Classification (NCBI taxonomy): domain Eukaryota; kingdom Metazoa; phylum Arthropoda; class Insecta; order Coleoptera; family Carabidae; genus Nebria; species Nebria ingens. Next base: position 337,680 of record JADQWA010000011.1, on the reverse strand, counting down.
AATAAGTAAATACTATTAAATAATGTTTAATCTAAACTTACTAATTATTATTATTAGCACAAATAATTTCATTATGATCACTATAATCACTGTATGCACCCACTCGATAGACGATGTTAGATCGAAGTGTACAAAAGCTTTCTTTACCTGTACAACGTATGAAACGGTGAGTCTTCAATGATGTTACTGCTCTGGCAGGTTTTATATTTATACACATGAAGTTTTGTAACAGAAGGTACAGGAAAACTTTGAAAATTGGGGGGTTTTCAATTGCAGTCTGGATAATAATTTGTCATAGTTATATTAAAATTAACTAAGAAACCGCAAATGTCATTTAAATCACATTCACTTGACATAGTATGATATTACTTCCTGTATTATGTATAATGAACTACTCATATAAATTTATTATTTTTTAAAACAATAAATAAACAAATTCCTCTTATAATGTATAATAAATTTCAAATTAATTAAAAATATTATTAAAATGGTTGGTTAACATAGTTAGGGTTTAAAACAATATAAATGTCCTAAAAATGAGGACCATTTTTGGTCATAAAAGTATTCTATTTGATTTCGACAATTATATTCGCCTTATTTTTTTTAAATTTTGTTATGAAGAAACATAAGATATTCTTAGGAAAGTGTAAACATCATAAATGCGTTTAATGAAATAAAAATTTTCTCATATATGCACATAAATAAGACAAGAACATTTCCATTGCATATAAATTAAATATTTAACCAGCTGTCAAGGTTATGAAAATTGCATTTATTAATAAACAATTATTAATTTGGTAAATGCTGTTATATTGTTTATCTTATTCATAAATGCAAAACAAAATACATGCTTCTTTTTATCTTTACAAACCTGCCAATTAATTTTTTAAATAAATTTTTTACTGAAACAAACATGCATGCATATCCGTATTAGAAATTCTGATTCATTTATTGACAAATTAAAAATAGATCATTACTAATAACAACACTGTTGTTTTGTAATGTTTTAACTTATTGGACAAACATTTACTGGAAAATACATCGGAAATAGTGAACATATTACGGTCACTTAAATTGTTAAATATTTTGATACTATAAAGTTGCGTAGATTATGATGTGTAAAATTGATCTAGTCGAGGTGAATGGTTCAATGGTTAACCTTGATCGCAGTTGGAAAAAAACCCGTATTTTCTTTTAAAAATGTTTGTGTTTATTTGTTTATAACATTTGAATGAACTTGGTTGCCACATATCCACATATGTGTGTTGCCTAAAGCGATCTGAAGTAACCATCAGGAACTACATTCTCACCAATCGATAACAGTACTATATTTCAATTTGAATGTTTTAAAATCCAGGACACTCTGACCACAAAATAGAGCATGAGCCACTGATTACAAATACGTATCATTTGATTACTTCTGGAAAGTTTGTAAACTAAAGTTGCAAAAAATATTCTAAAAATTCTAAATTAGTAATAAACAAAAAAAAAAACTAGAAGTTGATTTTTAGTATATTTAATTATAATATATATTTATTATTAATGTATTGAAAATACTTAAAGTAAAATGAAATGTATTTTAGTCCTTAGAGTGGTTGGCACGTTCCTCTTCTTTGCATATCAACATCTATAAAAAGAAAGAAATTGTAGTGAGATTATAAGAATGTATGGAATATGGTATGAAATAAATTTCGTAATTATAATACACTAGTTTTATAAAATAATGTAATAATGTAACTTACTTGCACCACATCCTTTGGCGCAGTTTAATTTCCCTACATTTGAATAGGTTTCGCCATTGGTTCCGCATACAGGATTGTATTCATTTGTAGATAAACACCTTTCGTTACACTGTCTTTGGCGTGCTACATCATTTGTGCTAGTTTGACGGGTAAAGCGATTAGAAGCTGCATTTGTCGCTAAAACTAACCCTGCACACAAAATCGTCATTTGTAATCTTTAGATTTGTTAGACAATTAATCAGTTTACATGAGAACGAAATTGAATTATTAATACAGTTCAATTTAGTTTTTAAAGAAACAATAGCTTGATTTATAAATACGTATATTTATTGCGGCACGCTTCAGATAATTGTTTTGAAATGTTAATTAATAGAAATGAAACTTACCAATTAAAAGAAGTGCGAAAATAGTAGTCTTCATCTTGTATTCTTCACTGTACGAATCACAGAAAATTATGAACGTTTTTCGAAGCCTTCGATAAGTCAAGAAATGATGGTAAACATATAGGCAGTATCACTTATATATGCAAACTGAGGCTCATATATACATATGTATATAAGTGGAATGCGATATGTGAGTGATCTTAAAGGTCGCATCTGTTTTGGTTTTTTTTACTTTACCCGAAAAACCAGTATTTATTTACATATGTACATAGTGAGATAATTCTTATTTATCAAACATCTTTTATGAAATAATCTAAATCTATAATAGACCAAATCAATATATTTGACAGTAATGATTGGAGATTGATATTATTAACCAGTACACTGCTATCTGCATTCAATTTCAATAAATGATAAATACATATTTTGGGACAATTTTTTTTTAGATAATATATATATATATAAAGCTTAAAATTAAATTTCAATAAAAATCTAATTCAATCCAATACAAGATTAAAGGTTAAAATAAAATCAACAACCATGACACAATTTTTATAAGATTAAAACTATCTCGATTTTAAATTTCTCATTTAATGGGGTTGGGTATATAGTCAATAATTTACGCACATATATTATTTCTAATTTGCAACTAGGTAAGTGGATTTTGGTTGAATTTGTGAAAATAAAAATAAATGATTAGAAATAGTAATTTTTATGGATAAAATTATTTCTTCCAAATAGATTTATTGGCCTAATTATCTTTATATTAAAACTAATAACTACGAAATAATAACACAAATTTTAAAATATATGTTATATTCTTTATTAATTTGTTAATAAATAAATATTAGAAATACGTAGGTATATAAATCAGATATCACATCCAACACATAATTTCTTTGGTTTTTAAAATAAATATATATATACCTAATATCATATTTAAAAATATTATAGAACACTTTTTTACCGCAGGTGTAGAACAATAACCAAATAGATATACTTCAGGAAGAAGCCTTTTTCATTTAGCTCTCTATTATGGTTTTGGACAACCTTTTTAAATGACGCCTAGGAGGTATATATTATGCGAATGGAGTGCATGATCCTCTGAACAAAAGTTGAACATCTAAAACAAAAATGGCAAATAAAAACAAATAAATGTACATAATATAGTAGAAAAATACCTTGACCACAATTTTGTGCACACGTCAGATGACCCATATTATTGAAAGTTTCACGATTTGTACCACACAGAGGATTATATTCGGATGTTCTTAAGCAACGTGTCATACACCGCCCGAATGCTGCTTGGTTGTTTATTGGTGGTGCTGGGGTTGTTGTTGTTGTCGTCGTCGTTGTTCTTCTGGTTGTAGTTCTTCGATTGCCATTACCATTGCCGTTTCCGTTTCCATTTCCATTCCATCTTCCACCATTTGGCCACCAAATTCTATTCGCTTCATTATCTGCAGCAATTTGTCGAGTATGACGATGGACAGTTCTTGATTCCACTATCATTGCCAAAGCTAAAATTTTATTTTGAAATTTAAATTTGCATCGCAACGTTTGTAATTAAAAATAATATACAATTTGAACCTGCACCTATTTTAATCTTTATGTGATTAATGCAAGGTTCTTGACATTTTATAATATGAAAATTAATCAAATATATTCTTAACACATACAAAAAAAGTTTTTTGGATGCATTGAAAGAGATTTGTTCCAAATAAGTATTTACAAAATATCACACAATGTTAGGCCTCTCAGGAAAAAAACATACCAATAGATAAAAATCCAACGAAAAGCAACTTCATATTGTTGTGTGTAAAGTAAGGGAAGTTTGCTTCACTAACAATTATAATTGACTGATAACAAAGTAGGTAACGTAGTCTTATATAGACAATGGTTCAAGTTAACCAATTTGCACATAAGCTGAATGATATGATGACTACAATGTTTATTCGTTCACGCTACAAATGGTCAACTGGTATTTTAAAGAACCTGAACCTGACTACTACATTCTCAGTAATGGTGGAGTAGAATTCGCAGAATATAGTAAATTGGGGAAACACTTTAGTTATGTTTACATTTGAAGAATACCTGTTAATGTTATACATGCTAAAATAAACTATTTGTATATTGGGTTTTAATATATAAGACAGGAAATTTCATATCGTATATTTTGTTTAAATAGGAAGAATATTAAAATACAAATGTTTAAACATTCAAGAAAATATAATTATCCATTACGCTATACTAGAAATTATTAAGGCTGGAGTTTTTAAATGAACTTAAAACCTAACAAAATATTTATACACATAATATTTTTAATAATTTACTAATCTCTGAAACGCTTCTATTACTAAAGTTTAAAGTTTCATCATTTTATCTTCAACACAAAAGCACACATCATCCATTTAATTAACAGCGGAATCTACATTATTTTGTATATATAACTTAATAAAAAACTACTAGTTATATAAATTAGGCAATTTAAGCATTGAAATATTTAAAAAGTAATACACATAAGCAAATAAATATATAGCCCTCTATATTATATTAGAAAATTCAAAAAACTCTGCCGTGTTTGCGCAAGACCCTTGTGGCTAGTGTTAGTGCGTTAATAACATGACATCATGTCAGGTGTTCCACGTGTTTGTGCGGTGAAAAGTGTCTGATAACCGGGAAAACAATTCGAAAATATGTGAAAACTAACAATAGAAACGTTTTTAAGTGTTTGTGATATCAATTGATGGGCTGGATGGCGTGTATTGTAAAATGTAAGTGCATTTATTACCTTTTCATTGTTGGTATTTTTGGTTATGTAGCAATGCAATGTGTATATAGACAACAAGTACTAGTGGAGTATATTTTGTTTTTGCAATACTTATTTATTGCTTCGTATAAGAAAGTAATAATTTCCGAAATTAGAAATTCAATTGCTAGTGCAATTTATGAAAATTAAATACTATAAGGGCGCTACAATTTTATTATTGAGTTCTTAGAGTTAATACAAAGAAATTAAAAAAATATGTATATCGTGTGGGCAGATGACGTTGATCTTATGGATTTTCCACGAATATTCTATAAGATAGTTTAAATAAAATAAATATTTTCTTTGAACGGGATTCCCAGATACATCATTGATACACATAAAAGGTGTTGCTTAATCTTCGATATGCTTATAATAAAATATGCGTTATTTTAATTTTTTTATTTTGTAATTAACTATTGAAAAATCTGTGTGGTTTTTATTTCAATTTGATATTATAGAGAAAGGAAGTTGAGTGAAAAATACCGGGATATTCTGGTTAGATTATATTTACCACATATACAGTTTATTTATATATTATATAGGTAAATAAAAATTTCGAATACAATGCTGTAAAAAATTGTCGATATGAATCATTGAATTTAATAATAAATTGCCGTTTCATACAAAATTGAATAAACGCGAAACGAATAACAATATTATTGATATCTTTTTAACGATTAGTAACGAGGTTCTAAAGATAATTGTGTCTAGAATATTACACTGTACAAAATGAGTGTTATTTCATATTATTTGTAAAAGAAAATTGTTTTTTTAAATCGTGTTACTTTACTAAATTAAAATATATTACTTTTTTTTTGTATAATTCTGTATATTAAAACTAAATTATGCTGAGCAAACTCCTCGGAATAGTATTTCGATTTCTGAAATAAAAGTTCTCAAGTCAGTTTGGGTTACAGAATAATGACAAAACATTTATAAAAACTTACTTAGACCACAGTTTTTCGCACACGTTAGTTGTCCCATATTATTATATGTTTGACGGTTTGTGCCACAAGAGGATTGTGTTCTGAGGTTATTAAACAACCTTTCATACAACGCTGGAACACTGTTTGGTTGTTAACCGGTGCTGCTGGGGTCGTAGTTGTTTTTTCAGTAGTAGGTCTTAGATAAGCATCATACGCTGATGGGGTTGTTGTTCTTCTGGTAGTAGTTGTAAATTGATTTTCGTTGTCGTTATCATCGTCAGAAAAGACAAACCCTTCATTATTGACTTGTCTGTTTTGACGGATAGCTTTTGATTCCACAATTATTGCGAAAGCTAAAATATATTTAAATATTGTATTGAGCTGCACATAATTATAAGAAATTAATAATGATTAGCATTTAAAAGTTGAGAAATACGAGTGATATGTTTTAAATAAATAAAAACAACACTTACCTATAACTAATAATAATGCAGAAATTATTAACTTCATATTGATTAATAACAAATGTGGCTACTTGATAAATGACATATTTTTCTCACCTTGTTATGTATATATAGCCATAGTCACAGATATTTGTAGGTATATTAATTTTACAACAAAAATAAGGTAATTATCAGGTCACACGGGTATTTTTAATTTAATATATCCGATTATACCATGTCAGCTATGGAAGTATAATTAATACCTAGAATATGATAAATAATTGCTGTATCGTTAAATTTATAGATATTGTTGAAAATAATTAAAATATTATTTATTAATACGAAAATAAATTTTTAATCTAATAAATCACAAATTATAACACAAACCAACATTTAGTTACTATGACGTCGATTATTGACTAGAAAATAAAACGCGAGATATGCACATAGAAGAAGAGTTGTAAATATACAGTTTGTGTCGCTTAAGTATGTTGATAATAGCATAAATTTTAGGCTACGACGAACTGAAATACCAACTGGTAATTGCCAACAAAATATTATTGTTGATAACTTGATTGACACTTATGAAACGCTATAATATAACATATTTTTCAATGTTGACTGATTCAGTATTCGAAAATCAATGTTGTCAAAAATATACATTTCAAACATTTGGAGTTTATCAGTGTTTTTTTTTATAGAAATATTTAAAAATAGTTTCTTAATATTATTTGTACTCATAGATATTTTGGTAATATTTTTTTATCAGTACATTACAAAATCGTTTACGTACGACTTTTGTGTATTTATTCATTTTACTTTTTATATATTTTCCGTAAATATAAGAGAAAATAGGACAAAGCACTCGATTTTATATTTGTTTTAACAATTTATAAAATGACTGTTTGTTGAGTTCCAGTAACAACTAAAGTTGTATACAAATTTACCGGTAAATGTTCACATAAATCTCGACAAGGATTTTAAATTCGTTACCGTCTAATAAATAAATAGCTAAATAAACAAACTATTCTGTATGGTATAACAACGTCCAATTTTCTGAAAATGATTGCCTTATCTTTCCTGTCAGAAGAGTAATCTGTCATCGTGGACCGTGCTAGAGCTCGATCTCCAATGCTTATCAGAAAAGCACAGATATTTCTAATTAGGATATGCAAATTAAATTACTATATTCATGTCACACGTACACAATCAACATATTATTAAAGGACAAAACTGCTTTAAAATGTGGAATTTCGTATGATTTTCAGTTGAAATTAAAACATATTTATAGTACATATTTTATCGTTTATTTGGTTTTAAAAAACAAATTAAATGAATGTTGACCCTGTCAAAATCTAAGCCTAATATTCCACCTATTGCACCTATTTTCAAAAGCACTTTCATGCACACTTTCACGTAAAATGTAAATAATTGACACGTAATCCCTATAAATAGGGTAAACTACACTTTTTAAGTATTTACATTCTTATTTGTTTATAAATTAATCTAACTAAACGCATTTTGGAATTGTTGATATGTCGATTTTGTGAAACGCAATAAACAAATGATGCCGTTAATTCGCAGAACGCAATGATGTTTATATATAGAATGTATTTGATGATTGATTGACGTTGCATTCCGATTTAAAGTATATTATTAACAATGCGATCAATTGTCTTTTAGTATAACTACGAAAAAGTATAAATAGGTGCCAATTACAGAAATGTACTTGTTTATTGTTATCCTCGTAATCCTTAAGACATCTTTATTAAATGTACTAACAGGATTATAAATATACATCTTGGAACATGTTTGTATCATTGCAACCCCAGACAGTAGGGAACCTTTCAATATGGATGAATAATAAAAGATGAAACAATAACATTTCCTTGATATGTCTTCAATGAAACGATAATAAACCAATAATAACAATAAATTTAAATTGTAACAAGTGCGTTTTATCTGCAGAAATGTCTTCTAGTTTATCATAAAATTACAAATTTGCAAAGTGGATTTCTAGAATAACACTGCATCAATTCATATAAATTCTCGTTTTGACCTCACAACACATTCATTTTATGTTCATACTGTTCTGTGGTTAATCGCAAGCCAATATAAACAATTCGCAATCGAATGGAAAAATTTTATTATTATTTTTTATGTTTACTATGTCATACATCTGTCACAGATTTAACAAGCATCAAACATGTGGCTCTTACGAATTAATGGAAGTCGTTCATTTCTTTTGTATAAATCACTAATTATTTTAATAGAAACTAAAAGTAGTTTGCGCTTTTATTAGTAATATTATGTACGAAACAAGAAATAATCTGTACAAATGTTAGAAATTCGATTTTTAATTTTAAATATTATTATTTTACAACGGTTTTCTGCCACCCTATATGATGGGAATAAGCATGATGTTATGTATATATGTATGTATGTATCGAAACATAATTGAGGGTATTTTTTAATGTGTTATATATAATTTTCCCAAAATTAATCATTGGAAAAGAACCTTTTTGTGAGCTCAACTTTGGAAGAAAACAGTATTTTTTATTTGGAAAACCATATAGGGAAAGTACGTAAAAGTATTTTATTAAAAAGAAAATATGTGCAAAGAAAGTCCAAATGAACAGTTTCGTTACTATTTGTAGGCATTTAAAAAAACAATGAAAATGCATTCGCAGAAATCAATCAAATATAGCCAATTGATATTGAATAAACTATCAGACGAAATTGATTGACCAGGAATGTCAATATGTGCCATTTGCCATGTCTGGTGTAGAATTTAGCACGCGCGCACACACACACATACACACACATATACATTTAACAAGATATATGCATATATAAATCTATAAATTCGACCCTTTCTGATTGACACCATCCTTCGTATAGCAATACGTTACGTCAATGCGCCTCAAGTAATACGCTCAGTCGTCATTAAATTGCGCTACTCGATACCGAATCTAATTAGTGGTGATATACTTAAAACTAGTGTTTTTTAAAATATAATTGTTATTGTACTTGTATACATCTTTTGGTCACGTGTTTAACTTCCGATTCGATTCGCCGAAACAACAGCAGTGACACTTCCGTAGACCAGTATACACGAATTTCAATTAGTGCGCGTTTCAATTTGAAAATCGCGCCATTTCTTATTAGAAATTTACGATTTTTCAGCCTACCAAGAACTAGATTCGCATAAAGTGCATGTGAATTGTGACGATGAGAAATAACTCATTCATATTGTTTATAATTGGTAAGTAATTATTTTAATTCAATTGTTTATTCTAATTTGTAAAAATTGCCTTATTTTGGAAATATATACACTACTGTCAGTAAAGCATGCCATGAGTTTAGGAAAATATGAGTATATATGAACTCCCAATAAAATAAAAACAGACGTTACGATATTAAATTTCATATATTGGATATGATTAAATGTTGATATTGTTGCTATGCTATCTCGCAAATTAGTTTGAACAGGATATGATTTATATTTATACAATTTAAATGAACGAATCTCTTTTAGTATTAAATTATTTATAAAAATTGCATTGCATTTGGCACGTGTCCATTTGGATGAGATACAACATTTGAACATACTAATTGCATCAGATATAAATTTCGTCTAATTCATGTGAATTAACAGTAGTATAAGGAAGCTATTTTTAACTCCAGTAATCTGAAATTTATTTCTCTCTTTACCAGTTTCAATGAAATTTTGTTATCTAGAAATTAACAATAAAGCTTTAACAATTCTATTTATAAGAATTAATTATTTATACTATGTCTGTTATACTAAAACTGAAGGCTTTCATATATTACGATTCATATTTGTATTACATGTGCAATCTAAAAATCTTGCGTGGCATTTGTGTCATAATTGACTTGATTGCAGAACTGTATAAACATTGGTACATTGCAATAAATTTTGAAGCAAGTACAATAGAGAGGGTTCAAATTCGTTTTGAAGCTGTAGTAGATACATTTGATAAAAATGCAGTTTTTTTGTAATAAAAAATACGTAATAATTAAAAAAAATCTGTTGAATAAAAACAAATTCATATAAACATATTTTTGGCTGGTATGTGCCTGACGTCGAGAGGAAATATTTGTCAATTTACATTACAAATTACAAGCATGAATCGTGCTGTAGATTAATGAATTTCATATATACATTTGACTTCTGAGCCCTCTGTGAGATCATGCATATTAATAATTTCACTGATAACTAATTGATATGATTGCTTCTTTCTGAAATTCTATCGTTGGATCTGGTTTGCATATGATCTGGGGTCACATACATATTCACTTGGATTTAACGAAAATATATGAACTTAGCTGTCATAAATGCTATTAATTTTATTTTGCAATAATAATAATACTAATGGTGGCAAATGTTGATAATTTTGCGTTTACTTTTATTTATAATTGTGATGAAATCAAATAATTGAAAATATTATGATTTTATGAATCTTGAAACTTTGATTATTTTCTAGGAATATTATTTTATTTATTTGATCACTTAATTTTATCTTAACAATTAAAAATGCGTAAATATTTAGAATTAGTTCTCAAAGCTAAAAAGCTTCAATTTTAATATACCTAAACGAAATAGTATATATATGTTCAAAAAGGTTTAAATATATATATATATATATATATATATATATATATATATATATATATATATATATATATATATATATATATATATATATATAGACAAATCTAAACATTTTTATATCGTTTTTATTTAAAAGATTCTATGTTTAGGTATGCTCTCATTGTGTTGTGAGATCCAAGGTAGACCAGCCCCACACAGGGACGGTTCCTTGAATATAATCGCTTGCCTTGACTTTGGCTGTGATAGCGATTCTGGACCGGTGTGTGGAATCGATGCATCCGGTTTTCCACGAACGTTTGAAAACCGCTGTTTAGCCGAACTTGCATATTGTCGCGAAGGACGATGTAAGTATTCGAAAAATTATAAAATATAAATCGAAACATTCGTTTTTAACGCATACATCAAATGTTACCGATTCTAATCGAAAGTGTTTGTTCCGCGCGCATGCGTTTGCAATATTATTATTGCTTATGAAATATAAATAAAACAAATTTAATTAATTATCCTATTATAGATTATGTCGAAATCAAAGGTGGGGAGTGTTAGATGACGTCACAATGGCACGTTTACTATATACTTTTATAAATAGATACATACGTAAAACTAACGTATTGTTTTAATTTAGATTTTGTTTGTATAGATGCTTTATTTAGTTAGAATTTATGAAAGTACATTTCAATCACATTAATCTTCTTCATGAAGAAAAGTAGTTTCAACAGCCAAGGAACCTGCGCCGGTTGTCGGTTTTTCTTGTAGGTATTCAAAACAAAATATCTAAAATATATATATATAATATATATGTATATATATATATATATATATATATATATATATATATATATATATATATATATATATATATTTAGCTCTGATAAGATTAAAGTGGCTGACTGTACACATGCATAAATGATGAATTTATATTTGAATTGCTGCTGTATATTTATAATCCATATTTAAAGTGTGTTATACACGTAATAAGTATTAGATTTCAGTGTGAAATCAATAAACATATTTTTAAACGTAAATTGTAGTGTGTATGTTAGAAAATTATCATTTTACCAAATTAAAAAAAAACAGTTAATAAATAATGGTATAATTTGAAAACATTTTTTTGTTATTTATGGAAACATAAAAACCAATTTTGCATAGTGGCTATAAAATAAACATTGGTCATTATCGAAGCCAAATTAAGCTTTGGTATGCTATTGAGATTTTCTGGAAAAATATGCAATATCAATTTGTGATTGATGTAAGTTATCAGTATGTCAGTATTTAATAAACAATATATTGCAAAATAAACAGTTACCAAAATAAGTGCATAAGGACAAAAATCATAAATTCAAATTAATCTATGTCAATCAAATTTCATAAAAATAAATCAAATTAAAAATCAACACTGATATGAGTAAATATTATTTAAAGCACAAAATGAATCAACAAGCTGAGATAGGTTAAAATATTTTCTGCGAGCACAAGATTTAATCTAAGTTTGAAGAGGAATAAATAAAATTGAGTAATTAAATAATGAAATTATAGAATAATTTTAAATATAATAAAATCTATAGACTATAATAAGAAATTTATATTTTCTTTCGAAAGATGCAAACAAACATATAATTTTATAAAATTTTATTCAATAAATGCAAAAATACAAAAGTATAAAAAATATCTGATTAACATTGTGCATTTCTGAAGAATTCAACTCCTGATTGTGGGTGTTTGCATTGATACATTTGGAAATCACAGAAACTCGTGAAAGATTGGAGTTTACCATCACGGTTTATAGTACAAATTGGATCGTATTCTTCAATGCATGCAACTGGGCATTTGGTATTTTTCTTCACATCGACACATTCACCATTTTTGTAAAATTCATATCCTATATAAACAAATAAATATATTAGCTATCTCCGTATTATTTTAGAGCACTAAGCAAATAACCAAATTTTGAATCGAATTTGAGATATCAAATAATACTAATTACATATTATATGTATGTGTTTACCTGAATTTTGATTTCTACAAGTGTAAGCTTCAAAAGAACACAAGTTGGAGAACGTTTGGAATTCTCCATCGCGATTTTTGGCACAGACTGGAGCAAAGATTGCTGGGCACGCGATTGCGCATTTGACATCTTTCTTTTCAGTTTCGCATTCACCATCTTTGTAGAATTGGTATCCTAATCAAAACACAACTTCCTTAGTATCAATATTGAAACAATTTGGATTGTTGAACAAAATATAAAAATAGACTTAATTTACCTGATAGCTTATTTGCGCATGTGAAAGCTTCAAAATAACAATAATTATCGAAAGTTTGGAATTCCCCGTTACGGTTCTTGGCACAAAGTGGAGCGAAAATTAATGGGCATGCTCGTGCACAGTTTGTTTCTTCCTTCTCAATAGAGCATTCTCCAGTTTTGTAAAGTTCAAATCCAGATTGTTTGTTCTTGCAAGCGAAAGATTCCAATTCGCAGAAGTTAGAGAAAGTTTGGAATTCACCTTTACGATTCTTGGCGCAAACTGGCCTGTAATCATCTGTACAGGCGCTATTGCATCCAGTTTCTTTCTTCATGGAAGAGCATTCTCCGGCTTTGTAAAGCTGGAATTCAGATTGTTTATTCTTGCAAGCGAAAGATTCGAATTCGCAGAAGTTAGGGAATGTTTGGAATTCACCGTTACGGTTCTTGGCACAAACTGGTGTATAATCATCTGTGCAGAAACTATTGCATTCAGTTGCTTTCTTCATAGTAGAGCAGTCTCCTTCTTGGAATAATTCAAATCCAGAATCTTTGTTCTTACAAGTGAAACTCTCAAATTCGCAGAGGTTAGCGAAAGTTTTGGATTCACCATCACGGTTCTTGGCACAAATCGGAGCGAAATTGAATGGACATGCTCGTGGACAGTTTGTTTCTTTCTTCTCTACGGAACATTCTCCACCTTTAAAAAGTTGGAATCCAGAATCTTTGTTTTTGCAAATGAAAGCTTGAAATTCGCAGAAGTTAGCGAAAGTTTTCAATTCACCGTCACGGCTCTTGGCGCAAATTGGAGCATAATTTAATGGACATGCTTTTGCACAGTTTGCTTCTTTCATCACAACGGAACATTCTCCAGCTTTGTAGAATAGGAATCCAGAATCTTTGTTTTTGCAAGTGAACGCTTCGAAATTACAGAAGTTAGCGAAAGTTTTGGATTCACCATTACGGTTTTTGGCGCAAATTGGAGTGAAATTTAAGGGACATATTTGTGGACAGCTTGCTTCTTTCTTCTCTACAGAGCATTCTCCAGTTTTATAAAGTTGGAATCCAGAATCTTTATTTCTGCAAGTGAAAGCTTCGAATTCGCACATATTATCGAAAGATTTAGATGCACCATCACGGTTCATGGCACAAACTGGAAGATAGTTCATTGGGCAAGCTCTCGGACAGTTGTTTGATTTCTTTACAATTGAGCATTCACCATTGTTGTAGAGTTCGAATCCAGAGTTTTTGTTCTTGCACATGAAGGCTTCAAAGCGACACAAGTTAGAAAAAGTTTCGAACTCACCGTTGCGGTTCTTGGCACAAACTGGTGTGTAATCTTCTGTGCAGATATCATTGCATTGAACATTTTCCTTCATATTAGAGCATTCTCCATCTTTGAAGAATACGTAGCTAGAATCTTTGTTCTTGCAAAGGTAAACTTTCATGGCACAGACATTAGGGAATGTCTGGAATTCACCATCACGATTTTTGGTACAAACTGGATTATAATCGGCTGTACAAATAATAGGGCATTGCGTATCTTTCTTCATGGCAGAACATTCGCCATTTTTATAGAAGTTGTATCCTAAAATAATAAATAGATACATTTGTTAATAAATTTTATATTAGTATTCCTATCCAGAAAATAAAGGAGGCAAAAGAAAAAAAAACTAAGGAGGATTATTTATTATTTTGTTAATGAGTACTAATTGGTTTTGAAAAAGAAATCGCAATTGCACTATATAAGTAGAAACATATTTTTTAAAAGTACCATACCTGATTCCTTGTTTTTGCATATGTAAGTTTTAAATTCGCAGAAGTTGGGGAAAGTTTGTAGATCTTCATTACGATTTTTGGCACAAACTGGTGCGTAGATATCTGCGCAAGCAATTGGGCAGTTATCATTGTGCTCAGCAGCGTATGCTGCAGCTAGGAGAACCACTACAACAACAGAATAATTGTTTTAGACGTTTTAATAACGATGTTAATATGAAATACTTTAGAATTGAATAATTTATCATCTATTAAACTATTGTGCATATATTTATAAATTCTATATCGCATTGATTTTATCGAAAAAAACATTTAAGTTATCCGATAATTACCACTGTCTGGTTAATTAATAAACAAATTATATATAAAAAATAACAATAATATAAAACTGTATAACTTACCAAGAGCGAAGGTGTAAGTGAAGAAGTTCATCTTGGTAACTTGGTTGTTGTTCCAGGTGAACAGAAAAGTAATTTGTTATTGAAAAATTGTTAGCTTATATAGGTAGTGAAACTAAATCAAAAGTATTGAAATTTAGTGATAAGATGCCAATTATTTTTTTTTTCTTCAACCAGATAGTTTCAAGTTCAAGATTGTACCTATTGAAATATTCCATCGTAAAGGTTAATAAACGGAACATTAAGTACTTTGATTAAATCATTGTTTATAAACATATTTTAGGCGTTTTTAAAATCACTAATTCGTGTTATCATTCTTATTTTAATAAATATCTTACACATTGTTCTTGGTTAAAAAATAATTATTCTTTGTAGCTCAAGTGCACTTAATGCACTGTCTGTTATAGGTTTATTAAATATCTCATTAGCTATTCCATATTTAAATATATCTACGGATTTTTTTTAAAGGAAGATGTATAACCATTAGGGTAGATGAAGTTTGTACCACTAAGCTATGCGGTCTTTTTTTATCCGTAGGTAGTAAAACTCCTAAATTTAAGTGTTTTCAAACAATTCTATAAGTGTTAGTGATACTTCTTTTATTCAACCTACTCAGTATTTCTAATTCGTCGCGCCATTGTTCAGTAGAGTAATTAAAAACTTGATTATTTTACATTGTTCTAAAATTTTATTTGAAAAATATAATATGTCACGCAGTTTTCAATATATATATATATATAGCGGTTCATTTAATGTAGTAATCATATTCAATTCAATTGAGCTAACTCAAATCAAAATGAAAGTGTTTGTGTATTTTCTCGCTTCAAGTAAGTTATAATATTTTAAATTATTATCACATTAGTTAGTGTAATTTCTAATATCTATTTTAGTTCTATTATTGGTGGCTAGTTTGTCACCGGTAATCTCAGATTGCCCTAAAGAATGTCCATCAATTCCCTGGATGCAAGTTTGTGGTACGGATATAAATGGAATATCCTTATCATTCCCAAGTGAATGTGCCCTAGAAATTGAACAGTGCGAAAATCCTTCCAAAGGTAACTCAAATATAATTGATGATCTAATGATTTTATTGTTAATATCTGAGATAACAAAACTTTTTAAAATTATAAAGCGATTTCATTTGTTAACTTGACTACTGTAAGCGACTTGTGATTACACAGAAATGCTAAAAGTGTTGAGTGTCTAACTGAATAAGCAGGTTGATAAATGAAAACGTCAGTGAATAAATCTGACGGGTTAATTCTACTAACTTAATAATTAAATTTCACACAAAAATATATTTTAGCATACGTGTTACTAATACTTATATCCCTTAAATTTACGACGGTTAACTTTATTTTCTTTTATAGGATGGACTTTAACAAAGACTGGGTTCTGTTAAATGTAATTACACAAATAGTATTTGTATTTTTAAACAATGCATATATAATTGGACCATTATATAATAAAGATGTTTAACCTCTATTTCTTATTTTTAATCAAATGTACAATGCCTATCTTCTCATTAAATAAAATTTAACTATCCAATTTATTGAAAATTCTTTATCATAATCTAGTATCAGGGCTGAAAAGATGTGATTGCCACCATAAAATAAATGTGTTTATGACGTTAAAACCATATTTTCCAAAAGATATATAAATAGATTTTATAATAGTTTGCTAATTGTTCATATTTTCAAACAATTCTACGAACTGAGTCTTAATTTAAAACACTTATAACTAGATACAAATGAACATACTATTATTGTTATAGATTTTATTTAATTAAGAATACAAATATTTTACATTGTTTATGAAATATTAACAAGCTCCTTTTTTATCAAAATTGTAACCTGTAAACAGAAATAACAGCAAATTTAATTAAAACCCGTAACACTTATGATTATTTTAAAATTTACCTGCTTCTTTAGTTTCACAAACATGAATATCTAAATCGCAACGGCTAGGGAAGGTTTTTGTTGTACCTTTGCTATCTTTTCCACAAACTGGAAGGTAAATATCTGGGCAAGCATGATTGCATTCGCTTCTAACAAAGTCAAACGAACCCACTACAAAGACTAAACAGAAACAAAGATGAACAAATAAAATGACAGCTTAAGTTTCTTTAGCTAGTTATATTTTTACTTACATAATGCAAAGAAAAAAATGAATAATTTCATGGCGGATGCTGTCTTATTGTCTTTCGCTCTGTTGAAGTATGACTACGGTCAAAATTCAACTGATAGTTCTTATTTATAGATGAGATTTCACACCAGTATGGTCAATGTTAATTATATTTATGTTTGCTTTGTAATTTTTTATTAAACTGACATTGACAAGGTTATCTTTTATGATGCTGCCAAAGGATAATGGAATCCAATTTTTCGTCGAAAACATTTATAAATGGTATTGGAAATTAGGATTAGGTTAGGTTGCACTTAATAAAACAAATACATTTTATATATTTTTTATTTAAAGTTATAAAATAACAAACATTAAAACTTATTCACATGGACCATCATTTACGAATTTATATCCTAAAATAAAAATAGTTTATTTAAGATTCATATTATTAATAGAATAATTTACGATTGTAGAGAAATCATATATAAACAGATTTACAACAATTTTCCATATTTACCAGCATCTTTAGTTCGACAAGCTTGAGCATTTAAATCACAACGGTTAGAGAATGTTTTTGTTGCACCCGTACCATCTTTGCCACAAACAGGAGCGTAATTAGCCGGGCAAGCAGTTGCACATTCACTTCGAACAACAGTAAATGAAGCCACTACTACAACTATAGCAGAGAAAAACAAAATTGTCATGTTGAAAAATTTAAATAATCATTAAATTTTATAAATTAAAATTATACCATATGCTGAATTATATGAGCAAGTTTTTTAGTGTGTGTGTGTGTACTTACGTAGTGCAAAGAAGAACGCAAACAGTTTCATGCTGAAGGATATTTCTTCTAACGAAGTAAAGATGTTATGGTATAGTTATAGCTCTGCTGATGGTTCTTATATAGTAAGGAAAATCCCAAACATGTATTGTTTATTTTTAATGTTTACATTTAATTATGAATACATTAAAAATCATATTGACACAGTTTTTTTTATTTGCTCATGAAAACATTAATGCTTATTTGAATTATGAAACATATTAAAAATACAAATAAGAACATACATGTACATTTTTTTCAATTATAAGAA
Organism: Nebria ingens riversi; assembly: GCA_018344505.1. Lineage (NCBI taxonomy): Eukaryota > Metazoa > Arthropoda > Insecta > Coleoptera > Carabidae > Nebria > Nebria ingens. The sequence goes on along the minus strand of JADQWA010000011.1, from coordinate 319,113 downwards.
ATAGTATAACATTAAATAATTATAAAATATATTAAATTCAGCATGCTCCATGTTTTTGGAACGTGTACGCTATAAAAACAAATGTATTAGTACAATAATTCCCAATTAACTACAACTAGCACTGTCTGACCTAAAAGATATTAATTTCATTAAAAAAAAACTTCATATATTCGAATTATCGTTTTATAATTAAATTTTGTTTCTCAAGTTTGGTGTTAATTGAACATTTACGTCAGACAAGTACTTTCAACTAATATTACCATCTTCTTTTTTGTTGCAATTTGCAACTTCTAATGCACAGGAATTAGAAAAAGTTTTCGTTTCTCCTTTTGCGTTTTTACCACACACTGGAGCATAATTCGCTGCACACACTGATGGACATTTTTCAGCTTGTGCAAAGGTAAACGTCGCCACTAGTAAAACTACAAAATACAAATATATTATTATGTTACTCCGCTTTAAGTGATAAAGATAAATGAATTGAGAACTATTAAAATATATAAGCAAATATTTAAACATTTTATATTTTCAGAAAGATAATTATAATCGCTATTATAACGTTACTGATAAATATATTATAATAATTAAATTACGTAGAATTTGTAAAATATATTTTAAGTTAAGAAAATTGACCCTATAAATATCGTCTCCCGTAAAAAAAAAACGTAAATTTAATATCAAGTTTATTATAAAATGTATATAGAGATTTATAATAATCACAACTATAATTTGAAAGAAAAGAAATCGTTATACACCTATGAATCGCTATAATAAACAAACAAAAAATCTGAATCTTATGTAGATATATATATATAAACAAAAAATATTATATACCAACAACAAATTAATTGTATATACATAATACTTACATAAAGCAAATACAAATGCGAACAGCTTCATATTGTATGTATATTATTATATTCGCAATGTCAAACAGTTACTATGAGCAAAAACTGTCTGAAATCTGACCTTATATAGACGGGAATCACATTCAATGGTGATAATTTCAATTTCTTCTATGTTAATTAAGTGACTGGTCCAAGGTTACTAATATTTATTATTGTTATTTTTCTCAGAAAATTTTATTTTTAAATTAAACTTAATATGCATTTCGTCCAATTTAGATATTCCAAGATATATTTTATAAATATAGTAAAAATATATATTGATATTTAAATTTGCAAAATAAGTATAAATGTTTATTGAAATTATGAGTTATTATCATACATTTATACATACATATTTTCAATATATAAATTACAAAGTTGTGTCTCTAGTTTACGCATGCGCATGCATCAAACCACGAATGAACACAGTCAATTTGAGTATCGGTCAAGTTTGTCTATTTTGAACGTAGAAGCTATTATTATTATTTTAGTATACAATATTTAATATGATTTATCCTCCACTATAAATTTTTCTTAAGATTATAATTAATTTAAAACACACGCCTAAATATTAAATTCACTAATTACTTAATGTAATAAATAAATATTCTTTATAGTGAAGGTAAGCAACAATTCTTATTATATAATTTTGTATGTACTTCCCAGATTTGATGTATATTTAGATAAGCATAACAAAATGTATCAGTTAACGAAAGAGTTATTATATTTTATAAATTGTGTGAATTACAAAAAGTGCTTTGTGTGAGTTTTAAGTTTCCAAGGTGTATTTATATATTTTTTTGTAATGAGTCAATATTTCGCTATACATATATTTGATTATTTAATTAAGACGCTCATGCTTAAATATTTTCTTTTTCCATGACTAATTTTTAAATAAAATTTCAATATCAGCGTAAAGCGATTACATTTATTAGTACCCTATAGAACAATACCGCGGCGAATTATAACTATAATCAATATAAATAATTATAAACTTGATTGTTTTACACCGATACTAAAATTTGATTTGAAAAATATATGTTACGCATTTTTTTTTGTTATATATATTTAAAGCGGTTCATTTAGTATAGTGTTCATATGTAAATCAGTTGAGTTAACAGTAACATCAAATCAAAATGAAAGTGTTTGTGTATTTTTTCGCTTTAGGTAAGATTTACAATTTTAAATGATTGAGTTTGGGTAGTTTTAAAATTTATTCCTATTTTAGTGCTATTATTGGTAGCTAGTTTTTCGTCTGTAAACTCACAATGTCCTGAAGTTTGTGGATTTAACTACGCGCCAGTTTGTGGTACGACTCAAGGCGGAGAAACCAAAACATTCTCAAATGAATGTGCCCTAACTATAGAACAGTGCAATAATCCTTCAAAAGGTAATTTTGAGGTTCTCATGAAGTTATTGTTAATATCTGAGATTCTATTTTTTAAGCGATTTCATTGCATATAAACTCAAATATATTTTATCATACATGACAATTGACACTAAATTTGACTTTGTACGTTCACTGGGATGTGTTCGCTTATTGGTATGTGTCCCATATATTTACGCCAGTTAACTCTATTCTTTTTTTTGTAGGATGGGCTCAAACGAAGAATGGGGCGTGCTAATTTTAAATACATTAATATTTTGTTATTCGTATTTATAAACATTTATTTTATAGTTTAACCATTTTCCAATGAAGATTTTTTTACCTCATTTTTGTTTTAATAAAATCTAACCAAACAACTCATTAAATGAAACCTTCCTATTTATTATAAATTCTTAACTATAATTTAGCATCAGGGTTCAAAGGATATTTAAAATAATAAAATAAATTATGTTAGTTGTGTTTTTATGCATTTGCAATTTATTACCATATTAATATATGTAAGTATGTAAAATATTGAACATTTACTAAATTTCATAGGCCAAAGTTTAATTATAGATTAACTTTAATTTATTCCCTTCTACAAGTTGTGTGAACTTAACATAATGTTGTATTCATTATGGTTTTTCAAGGTTGTGTTTCTATATTTTTTGTTAATTTATTGTGTTAGTATTGTTAGTATAATAAGTATTTGCATCTCAATTTAGAAGCATGTTTTTTTTTGCATATAAACAAATATATGTTAGCATTGGTCGGAAAGATAAATAAAATATGTTTTATAGCTTTTAAATCCTTATTGGTTTTATATATAAAGCATTTAAATTACAGTGTTCAGAAGCAACTCTGTTGAGTTAACAGCAACATCAAATTAAAATGAAAGTGTTTGTGTATTTTTTCGCCTTAGGTAAGTATTTTATATTAAATAAATTTCACGAATAGCACATTTGGATTAGTTTCATTTAAACTTTAACCTATATAATTTTTTTTTAATTTTAGAAGCTATCGGTGTTTATTCTGATTCCAAATACGCCTAATGTTTATTCAACTATATTTAGATGTTATCATTCTTAATGTTTTAGTATTGTTGGTGGTGGCAAGTTTCACATCTGTAGACGCACAATGCCGTTCTTTTTGTACATATGAATATTCACCAATTTGTGGTAAAGATGCTAACGGGAATACCCAAACTTTTTCGAATAAATGTGGTCTAGAAATTGAACAATGCAATAATCCCTCAAAGGGTAAGTCCATTTTACTACACGTGTTATATCCTACGATTAACTCCACTTTAGTTCAACTCATTATAGGACAAATACTTATATATAAACATTAATTATAAATTAGCGTATATATTATATATTATGCACTTTGAACCTGGCATAAACAGACGTATGCATTATTAGTTAAATTTAATTTCTATTTTGTTTTTTAGGATGGACTGAAATGAAGAAGGGAGCATGTTAATAATTTCATTGCGATTTAAAAAATGTTTTATACCTATATTAATTATTTCATAATAAAGAATATGAATGTTTGAATATATTATTTTCTACTCATTTAGAACTAATAGTGCTTTGTTATATTGGTTTTCTAATAGTTAAGTGTAACAGGATTGCAGACTGCAGGGTTGGTGTAAAGTGTTGATATCTTGATGGATTCTCTGGCGGAAGTTTATAGCATTAACCATACCTCAAATTGTATAGTAACAGGCGACATATTAAAGAAGTAATGAAAGACTGAGATATAAATTCTATAGGTAATTATTATTACTGATTCACGTATTGAAATTTAATCATTGATTTGCTTAAGTGTGTTCCACATTATATTATCAAATCAAAACTTATCTGTTACTATAACAACTATAATAAGTTCGCGAGAGTTCTATTCTCAAGTGACATGTCTGATTTACCGATTTGGTGCTAGACAAAAAATTATCTTTTGTTTATAGTTTGTATGAAAATTCGTTGTAACTTAGCAGGTGTGTAGACACTAGATTTATATGTTGATAATGATTAATCATACACTACCGAAAAAAAAATTGATAGTTATTTGTATTATTTTATCTACTTATATCTTACGCGTAAATTGTGCGCAAACAAACTTCAAACACAAATTAGTTGCTTTATCCTTTTTTTCCTAAAGCATAATTAAAATAGGCAGTGTGTAAGGTAATACATTTATTTGTTACTTCTATTGGGAATTCTATGCTGTGTGGTTTAAATGTTTTTTTACTGTTACAACTTTAATGTAAAATGGAATATCTGCATTGCAGGGGCAAATATCTATAGATGAAATTAGTCGATATTAATAGTAAAACAATTGAATACATATCTGAACTAAGACAAACTGATATAATATAGAAAATTTTGAAAATATATATTTATAGACACTGGATTTAGGGTGTAGTATTATTTTAATGTAGGTTACGTCCATGTTGTTCAAAGCCTTTATTTAGTTATAATGAAAAGAATATCACATTTTGTAAATCAGAAGTTATAAGTTGTTTCTTTTATTTTTGTTATTTATTTGTATCACTCAATTTGAAAGCAGTGCATTAACAAAAAAAAAATCATAAGAGTATTAGTTTTCATATAGATGTGTTACTAAAATTATACAAGTTAATTAAATTGGTATTATCATTTAAGAAAGTCGAACACCTCCGCCTCCGGGACATTCACCATCACTAACTTTCTTCAAATCTAAAAAAAATAAACAAAATTAGTGTCAGCTGGGATTGGGTCAAATATGAGGGGTTTTATTTAGGCATACATTTCTAGAATGAAAGCAGTAATGAATGATCATTCACAAATAAGCGAACAAATGTTAAATCACTTTTATTTAATTTTATCAATAATTCAACTATTCCGCTGTTTAATTTAAATTAAGACATATATGCGCAGTAAAAACTTATAATTAGATTACTAGAATAAAATCTTGAAGGACTCGTAGAACAGAAAACCAAATTCAAATAAAAAATAAATTAAGCAAATTTAAATTGCTCTCAAAGAGCTCGTTTGTATCAACTATCGTTTTTCTACTCTGAGAATGTATGCATATATTAATTAAATAGACGTGCCCGTCTTTTCTTTTTGTAATTTAAATAACTGTTGGATATATTATAAAAAACTCTACCTAATATAATTGCTGTAAAATACTTACTTGTAGATTGTTCACAATTGTGATTCTCAAGTACGCAAATGCTTCCGAACGATTTTGGTTTGTCTTTGCCTTCCCCGGCGCAGATCGGTTTGTAATCAAGATCGCAGGTCTTCAAACATGGTTTACTTTGTAGGCCCTTTTTTATTGCGTCATCTTTTTTGGTGGGCAAAGCTGTCGCTACACTGACCAGCACCACTGGATAAATCATGAAATAGTGTTACATAACAGACAACAATAACAGGATTGTAAAAAAAAAAAAAACCAGCAAGTCACTATTTTCGCGTTAACTGACGAGTAAATTACCAGTTCTGTGAAATGAAACATATTAATTGGATATGCGAATGGGTAATTATTTTCAATTGCTAAGTTGATTTAACCTTAAACGTGTCAAGATATCATTGTGTTATTTTGTTATTTATGCGTTTTTACGATTGATTGTAATTGCACATGATTGGAATATTAATTGTAAATCTTTTAAATATATTTTATAGGCCAAGGTATTTATACGGTAATTATTTAGGCTATATACCACCATCATACTTGTTTCGACCAAATATGGATAAAAGATAAAAGTACAATAAAGCTATTAAAAATATTTATTTTTATCATGATTATAAATTCACATTCAATTCTTTTTTTAAATTCATATCTGATTTTAATTTTTGTATTTGCTTGAATACATTATTTTTACCATCACCTTTTTGAACTGTAATAAAATTTACATAATATTATCAGTAAAAGTTAAAATTGCATCAAAATTGTGATTTATTAAATGGCAAAATGTAGAAAATTTTAATATACCTTTTCAATTTAATTTTTAAATGATATAAAATATTTTCCTAAGGAAATTGTCAATATTTTTAAATAATAAAAGGGTTTGGAAAAGATACAACATTAAAATAATTAATTTAATAAAAATATAAATTATATTTGTCCAAAGTTTTATATTATTGTCCTTTATGAGCTCTTTTAATTCATCCTATTATTAGGATAATAATATCAAAAATAAATATGTTTAATTTTTACTTCGAATTTGAATATTATTTAATCTTTTGAATTTGTATGTACACATTTTTTTAAAAATATTTATTCCAAATTCAATCATATCAATAATCTCTAAATATTTTTTTCCTTATCAATTTCTATATTTAATGAAATTCTAATTATTTAAAAATTAAGAGATTTGTTGCGCATTTATATAAAATGATTGCCTATATATCTGAACTAATAATGTGTAAAAATTATATATATTTGTTTGTTTTTTAATTGTATTTCTTAAAAATTAATAATTCACTATCATAAATTTGAGTTAGGTAAACTATAATATCGCACTCACCAGCAAGAAACACTAGTGCACACTTCATTTTGATTGTTTGAATGTTACTACTCGGTAAATAACCGAATGCACAGGGTTTTATATGCGCTCACTTGTTCGACAATAATTGGCCAATCAGGGTATGGCGAATTGCTGGTGTGTCGTCACCAATTCGAATAATGTTGAACGTCCAAAATCTGCCAGCCATCGTGCTATTGCTGATCTTTATTCTGTGCGTACAGAAGAAAAGGTTAACTTCTTACTAAAACCAATTTTTTTGGGTTATGTTTTTGTTTAATAATTATATTTTTTAAATGATCTACTTTAAAGTAAAATGCTACAAATTTTACTTTTCTTTCATTAATGGAATTTTACAATAAAATAAAAATATCATCCATTATAATATATTTGTTATTTTCAATGTTTTGATACAAATTATACAATGTAGTATTCTTCTTTTATGATGTATCCTTCAACTTGCAAAAAAATTTCGGATTTTCAAATTTAATCTAAACCATAATAAAAAAATTGGACATATGTAATTAGTTAAATCAAAATTATTATTATTAGTTTTTTCTCCATTTCATTCTCAGATGTCATTTTAGGCAATTATATGTTAGGTATAGGTAAATGATGACAATTTAATTTGGTTACAACTAACATTGCAGTTCGGTTAATTGTATAACAAATAATTGTGGACCAAAAATACTTGGGGTGGATTATTTATAAATTGTGTTTCTAACACAATAATACATATTTAGAATCAAATAATTACTTAAGTTTTTTCGTTTCGCACGTATATAATTTAATATTGAGGTTCCTATTACGTATTCTATTTAGTATTTAGGTATTGTTAACTAAAACACATAAATATAGTTATTAAGCGGCGTATGCCGAGTATTGTATCATTGTGAGCGCAATAAGCAATAACAATGTATGGTTCTCGACTTCTCGTTAAAATTCATTGATGCTCTCATTTTAGATTAGCGGCTTTATACGTGATCAAAATCGCAATGTGATCTTAGGCGATATGCGATGTTGCTGGAAAATAACGATATGACGAAATCCATCCGGCAGTTAATTTGCGAGAATTTTTTATAATTTGTAAGTGCATATTGCATACTTAAATACTATTAAAGATTCATGTTTAGACCCACTAATATTCTTATAATATGCATGATGTAATTAGTAAATATCCAATTTATATGTTTGCGATATCAGGAAATACAATAAAATACGAATGGTTTTTTACTTTTTTATATGAATGTGTATAAATAAGTATTGTAATCATGATATCGAATCTGATTTTCTGAATGACATCTGTGCGCGCGTGCGTATGTGTGTGTGTGTCTGGTAATAATAATTACTAATATATAATGACTAATTATATTTAATTGAATTTGTCAAAATTCATTTTTTAATATCTTTCCTATCTAAACAAAATATACGTACTACGTATAAGAAAGTCCAGTGCAAGACACTGCAGATGTTTTTTTTTATATATAGGTAACACAAAACAATCATGAATGGCGTAAATAATTCATTGGACGGAAAAATGTGACAGTTAGCACAAAGATACAACAAATAATGTAACCCTTAGTCCGTGATTCCTGTCCTGTACAAAATATAATTGCTAATTGAACTAACTAACAATAACATAATGTAATTTTGATTAGGTATCTAGAATCGAATTCGATTTGGCAGTTAAATTGAGGTGGACTATCAGTGCGTCATATTATAGAGTATGTATATAGGTTTAAACATCCGTTTTTTTTTTTCTACTAAATAAACAATATTTCTCAAGGCAATTGTTGTAATATATAAAATAAGGTTTCAAAATAAATAATAATAATTTCTGCAATATATGAAATTAAAAACCAAAATTAAGCACGCGAACACTTTTTCCAATTGGAATGAAATAACCAAGCATCCTGCTTAACATGAATTGTTTAAATAAAATAATATTAATAAAGCAATATAAATTAAAAATTAGTTTCATGAATGCTATGCGATAGTCACATACGATAAAGCAAGAAAATTACAGCAATATGCATGTTTACAAAGCAATTCAAATAATATAATAGTGTTTAGGAAGATATTTTTTATTTTCTAGTGCATTATTTGACCTTACAATGAGTAGTCAAGTATTTTTCATAATAATAACTTACAAATTGACATTAAGCATATTTGAAACTTTAATATTACAACGTTTTGAAAATTGGTTATAGTTATGCTTTATCGTGTCGATAATAACGTATTACTGATAAAATACACACCTAACGTTAATTTCGTTTAATTATTCAAATTATTTTCATAGAACATGTATAGGTTTTAAATAGCATTCAAATAGATAAAAAGGTGATTTTAATATTTAAATAATTTCAACTTCGACTCAAAGTTGCGTTGGTTAGATTTATAATACTCTACGACGACGGTAGGAAACTAAAATAAGTAGACGCGTGGTTGTGCGCTAATACAAAAATCTCGTTTACATTTTTATAATGAAATGAATAGCTAATTGTTTCTGTGAATATTTAAGGTGCTTTGATGTAAAAGCAGTTCGCTATATTAGTGTTTTATTATTATTAAAGGAAGCTGTAATATTTAATATATTTTTTAAACTAAATAGATAAATGCAAAAAGTTCATTAACAAAAATTATTTTAATTTATTCATAGCGAGGGTCAAGGTTTTGTGCAACATCGCATTAAATTACTTGTAACTGTCAAGGAGCCTAATTATTTTCATTAGTGTTTTCTTATCTACTTTGTTTTCTAGGTATTAAAATTCATAATTGAATAATGATCTTGTTTCATTAGAAATGACTAATATTTCCAGTTGTTATATAATAAAACTATGTATAATCATAACAAAGATATTTTTAATATTAAAACCACAGTGTGCATACGTATTCTACGAAAATAGTATTATTAAACTATTTAACATATGACCATCATTGTATTGCTATTAAAAATTGAAAATATTTGCAAATATTAACTATATATATATACTACCTATATTAATGTTTTCAAATTGTATATAACCAATACAACAAGAAAGCATAGTGGGACGTATAACTTTATATACCAAAATGTTTCAAAGCATCTCATTTCCGCTAGTAATATTTTATTTTAAATGTAGACAACCGCACTTACAGATGTATTCAATATTTTTTAATTGAGTTTTTCTGCGTATTTTTGATATATATTTATGTTTTTCTTATACATTTAAACATATTATAAATATGTTATATAAAAATCAAGTTATTTTATTGTTTGCGTCATGTAAGCGAATATAGTAAATCCAATATTCGTTGACAAATAATTGCTATATCATTTTTGTAAAATTTATTTTAATAATATATATTTTAACATTTAATTATATAAATAAAAGAGATGGTCTGCGTGCTGGTTTCTTTGTTGTGGTAGAAGTAGAATTATTCCCATCGAAAATGACATATTTTCTCACTTTTCCGTCTCCACAACGCCCCTTTTTCAAATGCTGAAATTCTGAAAAAAAGAATCAAAATAGATACTTTGGTTTTTGAATTATTATAATAATGTAGTCATGTTAAGAATATTAACAAAAAAAAAAACTAACTGTATTTTCTGCATTGATTACTGCAATTTAAAACACATTTGCTGCTAAATCCTCGCAATTTTCCTGTAACTTCTTGACGCGCACAAATTGGACTATATTCCACAGGACAAATGCATTCCGGGCATATAAAAGCACTATAGACTTCATGTAATACCACAAAAAGGACGAAACCTAATAAATTATATATTAAGTAATTGAAATTATTTACAATAAAAGACTTTTACATAATTCATATTTACTTTTATAAAAATAAATAATGATTCTAAATATATGTAAAATTATTAAAATATAAACAAATCTTACCTAGCAAGAATATTTGTTTGGGAACCATAATACTTTTTCTTTATTCACACTTGCAACATATAACAATAGACTAATGAAGATGTGGTTAAGTTGTGTATATATATATCCGCAAAAAAATAACAAAAGAATGATTCTTACGCGAATTATTTCACCGTATGGATATGATTAAAAAACCATTAATACCTCAAACACGTCACAAAGTATGGTTTAACATATCCGGCTGACACATTTTTGTTTCCCTTCCCATTTGTAGAAAAAATACTTTTACAGTTTCATTATATATATTTCTTAAACAAGATGAATATATTTAGCAAACTTGTTTTTTAATGTGATTATATTATTTGATGTTACAAGGAAATAACAAACAATACCATATATGTATATATATATATCTAGTTTCGAGGGCATAACATGTTTTTTATTTGATTTTATTGTTGTACAAAAGGACCCATGTTTTATTCCGTGACATCGTCTTTTTTAATGTGAATATATAATTTGGTTTTAAATGGTGTTGGGCATAGGATGTTTTTCATTTGATGTTATTGTTATACAAAAGGGCTCTGTGTTTTGTTTCGTGGGATTGTATTTATTCAAGTATTAATTTTAGTCAGTTTTTATAATATTTTTTAAACTTTATTTTTAAATATATGAAAACTTTAAAAAGTACCGTATCCATGGTAGGAATTACATAAATAAATATTTTTGCCCATAACGTAACAAGTGGTTTGTTGATGTTTGGTTGAATCTAGCATGTATGCCTCTATGAACTTGTATTTGTATAACGTATAACATAAATCTAGTTGACCATGGTTTAGTTTGAGCTGTCAAGTATTTCTGCGTACGAGAATTTGGTTATCTCTTGAAATTATTTTATAGGTGTAAATAATAATTATTGTCCAACTAATAATCACTTCGAACTTCCAAATGTTATGAATAACATTCAATAAAAAGAACCGGTAAGACATTAAAATATATTTTGTACTAATTTAAATTTCATTATATTTCGTTTTAAGAAAATGACAACACGGAAAAGAAGTGGTTCAGGCTCTAAACGGCAACTTCGAGAAAAAGTTGTCCTAATCTACGAATCTTTGTTTAAAGGCGAAGATTTGTGGAAAAATAACCTTACGTTTTGGGACGAATTTTTCTTATTGAAACCAAATGTGGCACACTTTGAGGCAGAAATACAAAAACTTACAAACGAACAACTGATATCATTAAAAGACATAATCAATACATTATTTGCACAATGTATCGAAACGTTAGGGCATGAACATAATTTTCGGGTTGTGTGTGCGATGCAAACATTATGCGCTCTCGTAAACGCAATTTACAAAAAAACTACAATGGAGAGTGGCTTTGATGTTATTAATATTTTGATGGGTTTTAATGTAGCCGAGAATAAAATGCAGCAACTTCTCAATTATTGTAACGAATTTTTAACTGGTAAGTGTCTTTATCAACGATGTTCATCAAAACAAGTTTGATAACTAATTGTTCGGGTTATACTAGGTGATATGCCCGACAATCTAAAAGCTTTATGTTTAAAGCTATTATTGGTATTTATTACTGGAACTGAAAACGTCAGTCAAAACACACTATTAGAATATATAATGGTAACATCTTTATTCGAATCATTCATGCAATTATTATGTGACACTGCAACGCGTCAGCAACATGGCCACGATGTAGTCTTATTGCTAACCCTGCTAGTAAATTATCGTAAACATGAAACTGCAAATCCGTACATCGTTAAACTATCAATACTAGATGATGAGCTAGCTTTGAATGGATATGGGCAGGTTATAACATCGTCTTTAACGGATTTCTGTCGTCAATTTACTGCTCAACACTCAGAAATCCAAAACGCATCGTGGTTGTCTTCTTTGACCAACATGGTTGGTAATATGTTTATTTCGGAAGAAGGTGGTGTACGAACGCAACAAATTCGAGCGAATAACGCCCTTTTGTTGGCGCTGTATGAGGCTATACATTTGAATAGAAATTTTATTACTACGCTTGCGCAAACCCAAACGGACACCAGTGCGCCACCATCGCCAAGTAATACGTTAAATGCTGCACATCCGACTCCAGATTTAGCGAATGTTCCTGTTATCGATATTATGGCACAACCTTCGAATTTATTAATGACTTTTTTTCAATATTGGTAATTTGTATAAATGGAGTTTTAAAATATTACGATTAGTAATTTTCTAATATAGCTCTATAGTAATGCAAGATACAAAAACGGAAGCAAGTGCGAATACAGTAAAATTATGTTTTTTAATATTGAGTTGCATTGCTGAAGATCAATACGCAAACTCAATAATGCATGATGTTAATCTTACGTTTAAAGTACAGTTACATCGTTTACCGATGAGACACCGGAAATTAGCAGCAGAAAAAACATCTCCTTCCCAACCATTAGCATCTACCCTCTTAGGTTCGAAATATGACCACAAATATAAATAATAGATATTATACTTATTACCAATATGTAAAAGTCTGTAATACACTACAAAACTTTGAAATATGTGTAATTTGTCTATTTATATCTGTGTTTTATATACGTTAAGTCAAATTAGAAAATATTTAATTTTGATTATTATAGATTTACATGTTGAATTTATTATGAGCCATATGATGAAAAAGCTTCCTATGGAGTTATACCTCCATTGTATCGGTGTTATACACCGTATATTATGTTATCAAAAACGTTGTAGAGTTCGGTTAAATTATCAATGGAAAGACTTATGGACGGCTTTGATAACACTACTACGGTTTTTAGTCCAAAACGAAAGTAATCTAGCGAAAAAGATGAATATATTCAATTTGTCATTGCAAGTAGTGAATATTTTCAATCTGTTTATAACCTATGGAGATACATTTCTGCCAACTCCAGGCAGTTATGATGAATTATATTATGAAATAATTCGGATGCATGAAGTGTTTGAACATGTCTACTCCATGGGCAAGTATTCGTCGTGCCATCTTGTATCTATGTAGAATGAGTTTTACAATTTACAATTCTAGCACTGAGATACACGTCAATTGACGGTGAATTCAGAGACAATGCACAAAAACTAAATAATAGTTTGTTCAATGTGCGCGCGATCATAAAACATTTCTCACCGAAAATCGAGCAATGGTTAACGTCTCAAAATTTATCGACGCCGTCTGAGGATCAGATTCTCGAAATTGTACGTAAGAATTACAATACTTTAACGTTGAAATTACAGGACTCGTTGGATCAGTACGAACGGTATTCAGAGAAACCAAAACACGCGGCATTTTTTACGAATATGGTTAGAAGTGTGGTCGGTGACACGCGGCAAAATATCAATTTCGCTGCGATTGACGTACAGGTGCTTTTACAAGAATTTTCTTGTATTTCGTGATTTCTTAAATGTTAAAATGATTTAAGTGTACCTACTACTTAGCAAACCATTTATATGTTTACGTTATTAAAAATTAAATTTTATTTTGAACATTTTTTTTTTTTTCCGTAAAATTGTGTTTTTTCTCAATTTCTTATTCCTAAAATATGCATACTTTCTTGATTAGCAATAACATTTTATTTTGAATTGATAAGTTCTCTTAACTCAACAGTGTTTTATATATATGTATATTAATATTGAAATAAATGTGAATATTGAAGTTATTTCGATGAAATATCATCAGTGATACGCTGTTATATTTTTGATGATTAAAATAGTAAATATATGCATGCTTGCATTCATTTTGAGTTCATTTCCCACCGCCAATTTACTGGGATATATATATTTTTACACTTGACGTATAACATCATTCAATTAGTATTTATTACGGATATACACAATTGAATTAAACAGTAGACTAAACTAAACACTTGAAAATAAATTTATTAAAATTTAGTATACAAAACAAAATGAATGTTTAAAACATAATTTTACGTTTATTCATGCAAACATATTCGCAGAAAAAAAATGTACAAGAGCTTAAATATATTTTCAACCAGCAATAAAATATATATTTTAATTAAGATATGTTTACGAAACTGTAAATATATATATAAAATAAACTAATTATAACATAAATTTGAAAATCATAGTACTATAAGTATGAGATAAAATGTATAACCATATATTAATAATCATGAAATGAATTGTTTCTTATCTAATGATTTATTGATATTTATATCATATGGTAAGCGATAATGAGCAGTCAAAGGGTTAAGTGAAGTAGTCTCCTAACTGATCGCACTACTCTAGAATGTTATGATGTGTAGTGTTGTATGAGATGAGCGAAGTTATATTATTTATAATAGTTTGGCATCATGACGCTATTAGTGCTGTGGCCCATTGACTTGATTGTGTCATCCGATGTCAGTGGCCATTACCGGTCCATCCATGAATGTCCGTCCTCTGTACACATCCGGTATATCGTCTCTGATATATAGATGTGTAGCACGCCAAGGTTACACATGAAATGGATGGACATCAGATTGCTAGGCTAGGGTACAACTCAGGGACGTTTTATTATTTTATTTAGGCCCGCAATATATAAACAATTTATAACATCCATTTAACAAATAAAGAATTACTCTCAAAAACTAATTAAATATATTATCACCCCCAAGAAAGTAAACAGTCATTTTGAACAACTTTGTGAAAACAAAGAATTTTTTAGTTTTCGATGTCTAAAGCACTAACAAATGATGTCAACAATTCCTATTTGTCTAACGCACCTTGGATTTTTTTTTTGTTAAAAATAACAAAGAACTAAAGGTATTTTAAGTTATGAGTGGACAATCAATATTTAAACTGCTATTATACATAACCATCATTTCAAGAAATAGTAAATATAGAACGAATGGAGTTCTTTGTAGGTAGAATAAAAAATGTTTAAAAAGAAAATGATTAATGTTAAATAGAAAATTCATTACATAAAAGTCATTAATATTATTTTTTAGTTAGAATAAAGCTAAAATAGTCTTGTCTGGAAGTTTCGTTTTATTTAAACCGAAATGTATCTCATACATAGAAATTCTATAACTCTATAGACGCTATAGACATATACCCAAAGGTTCAAGGTTATACGGAATAGTACTAAATAAATTCACATGAATTAAATTTTTATTTTTTATGTTAATAATTTTATTTTCAAATTGCACATACACACATTTATAATATAGTGTATTGAAGGTAATGGTAAATGTGTTGCCTACAACAAGGCGGATGTATTGCTTGTATTATATTATATTAACATTGTTTTTAAAGTCACTTTATTTATTTAATACAATTTCAGTAAACAGAAAATTATGACATGATAGAACATTTTTTAGAAATACGTAATTTTGACGTATTATTGACAAGTAGCAAAATAATGATTAGCTCAATAGAAGTTTTGTTAGTTGATAATTAAATGGACTGTTTTCCGAATTAATATATATTTTTATTATTCCCACGAATAATTAAAGTAAAGGGATGCACGTGGTACGCGGGCGTCATTTTTGTTGTACAACGAATGGTATGATTATGAGGGCTACTTGAGTTTAAGCTAATGGAATGAGTTTATTATTAACTTGTGCTATGCGCAATGACTGTCTGTTTGTCTACGAAAGGGTCAGTTAGGACTTTCAATTAATAACTTCATTAAGTTTACTGATAAAAAAATTCAGTTCTAGTGTCGACTAATAAATAATAATGCTTCAGCTTTTATATTCAATTTAATTTAGTTAACCAATAAGTAATTAAGATTTGAATTTTTTATTCACTTCTACGATTGACTCAAGATAAATTAAAATGTTATTTATTTAATATTTTATTCATCTTAATTAAAAATCGTATGAGAAATATTAAAAATTATACGAACAAATAAAATATCTTTTAAGTGAAAGGGTTAACCAAACATTCGTCTAACAAAAAATCGGTTGAGCTAAGCAAAAAGCCAAAAGGGGGACGTTTAAATTAATACCATTTCATTCATGCCTGGTGCACTTGTCCGTCATGGGGGCGTTCCGTTCTTCCAACAATAAAAACACATATACGTACATCGCTTGTTCCCGCTCTCCGAATCGGGGCTTCGGGCCACTTCTTCAGTCAACAATTCAACATTGTCGTGTTTGGTTGCCTGAAATCGCATGTTCTCGAACGAAAACGTTCGTGTTTCGAGCCGCGAGTTTATTATCGAAAACTCAAAGATCTATCACGATTTTTAATGTAAATATTGTGAAATTGCTCAGTTACAAATTGACTTTCAAATATGTCGCGTGTTACCATTGTTCGTATTGTTGCCATGAATTTGGATTTGAATATTGGTGTGTGGTGCACAGACTGATTTATTCTGTTATGATGGTTTATGATTGTTGAACGTTTGGATTATTTTGTTTAGTGAAATGTGTGTAAAGATCGGGGTGTTTTTGGTTGTGATTTGCCTTTCTGCAGGATATACCTTAGCAGATACTAGTTTTTGGGATGAGGTTCAACAACAATGCATCCAAAGATGTCCTCTCCAAGTATGTAGAAAATTTAAATTAATAAATAAACTAGCTAAATATTTCATAAACGTTTAAATTAAATATCATGTATACCCTAGGTACAACATATAATTTAAGAGACATCTCATAAGGACCAGGTTAAAACTTGGTTTAACTTTAACTGGGATTACTTACTTCTTAGAGAGCAACAACGGTTCATTGTCAACAGAGTAATGTCTATATGTTTAACTAAAAAGCAAAATACAAGTATATTCTAATATTTTTGTAGTAATTTTGGCATTTCTTCCAAAATTATCTATTCTATACCAGACGTTAAAAAAGTACCCATATATTTTTAAAAATCACATATTGTGATTTACGTGTCCTGGCACCATAAATATGTTATTAAGACATATCTTTACATATAAACACGTAATTTCCTGCTGACTGGGGATGACGAAAACCATATACCAAACCGCGAATTGGTATACGGTTGTTCGAAAATCAACTCATTCTACAAGAAATATATGAATAATAGAAACACTTGACATGCAAAGCTTATAAATAACTTGAACAGAGAATAATTGTAATACAATAAAAATTATTCTAACTTCGTTAAAATTTAATTATAATGATAGATTGTCGTTTATCATTTCAACTATAAACTGGTAAACATCTTTCTTATGTTGGCAATTTTAATCTCATGTTTTATTACAATTTTATCTATTTTTTTCGAGTCAACAAGAACAAATACAAAAATGATATAACATGTTTAAAAAAAGTCTTTATTCAACCATATTTCCAGGTGAACTTGCGTTTATTTCGCTTAAAGTTGTTATTGTCTTGTATAATTTAAAATGCAATATGGTACATGAAAACAAGACTTTATTTGTGCACAGACGCCGGCAATGGCGCCTAATCGACGTTTGACCTCTTCATTTTTCTTGAAAAAATCTCATGTCACTATTTATGAACATGATTGACAACTAAAATATGAAATTAAATATATGTATGTTTATTTAATTATTATAAAATATATACTATTTTTATTAAAGTTATTAAAAAAAATATATTCAAATAAAAATATAAAATTATCCATCATTTAAATAGAATAAAATGTGCATAATAATATACTTATAATGAATATAAAATGAAGTCATTAACCGAAGCAGGCAATAAGTAGAAAAATGCAGCATGAATATGCACGCGCATTATATTTTAACTAGCGAGATAAAAATACAATTATTTTCGACACATATGTGCCTAATAACTACACTAGAAGTGTCCACATGTGGAGGCCCAATGATGATAACATGGAATGCACAACGAAGTAACGAAAGTCATTAGATAGATGCAGTCGTTGTTTTGTTCTGTTCTGTCGTTTTCTTTTAGAACCACTTGCACTCCACACTTTCTTTACTGACAGTTACGTTACAGCATAATATAAATGCCACTGAAAATCACTGAACACGTCGTAAATTTTGGTTTTGAAGAATATAAATCGGGGTTTATGTCAGACTAAAGTCAATATAATTTTGAATAGACTTTGAGTGCTTCTAAACAGTGGTATTCATATTTTTAGAATAAAGAGGGACGTTTAAAATAAGAAAATAATTGTTTTTAAAATACCTATAACGAAATTATATGTTTTGTAGTCAAAATGAGTATCTATATTTGATCATTTAAATATTTGATGTAGGTATTCTAAATTAACTTCAAAAGTAAATTATTTAAGTGCATTTTAGTAAGGTAATTCGGTTATTGTAATAAATAATGATCAAATATGAAACATTGAAATGATTTGAATAAAATCTTAAGATTCTTTAGAAAATGGTTGTTTGCTATATTGGGTTAGGATACATTGTTAAACATGTTGTACTACATTGCTAAATGATTGTATGTTAGGTTAGGCTCTATTTTTTGTAATTACAATTAACGTGAACCATGAAATTCAAGAAAACTTGTATGAGGTCATGTTGAGACCTAAGTTCGTTGCAAAATGTATGCTGGTTAGGGTAATCTACTCTTTTTAGTAGGAAATAACAGAAGTAATTAGACAGCTGAATTCGCACGCGCCAACCACTGTCTGCGGGCTGCTGTACCACTTATTATACGTATAATATGTCTACACCACATCTTTCATATTATCACTAATAAAGCACATTTTTATTAAATGTGCGTGACTCATTTACAAATTATGTTCATACACCCTCAACAGTGGTCATAAAATTTATATTGTTTTTAAAGTATATATCACGAATGGTTTCAGCATTCTATTATATATTAAATATCTTGAATTAATGTATTTTTATATATAATATATAATATAACTGAATATAATTGAACATAGCATGTTAATATGAAAACAAAGACTAAATACCCGACATTTTTCGAATGTGCGCATGTGTCTTTATAACTGTTTTTGTCAAATATGTAAGTAGAGCTTATTTTGGAACCTAAATTATAATGATTAAACTTTTAACTGTTCTTTAGATATAGCATTCAACATATAATTATAATCCGTTAAAATACAAAATTCTTGCTTGAAATGCAATTAAAAACATTGCATGACAAATATCAAAATATATTATTAATAACATAATTAACAAGTTAATTAGATAAATAATTATGAGCATATTTAAGTATAAAAAAATTAATAAAAGTTATTTTGCCAAAATAATAAATATTTGTAAGATATATTACACTTTTATAAATTATAAACATATTATTTGAATAATAAACTCACTAAACCAAAAAATGTGATAGATTAAATAATTAATATAAAAGGACGAGTTTGTACCAAAACAAATCAGAAATCACTGTTACTAAGCGTGAGCCTCGACCTATGAACCTGATTTCCGCGCATTTGCTTTTTGTAAGCTGCGCTTCGTGTCATACTAGTACGCGAATAAGTAATAACGTGGCGCCTTCTAATTTTTAATATTCTTTATTCACCATATTTGTTTTGTTTAGCAATTTTAATTACTTTAGGTTACAAATAAATATGATTGTCTCTCACAATATTTCTTTGAAGAAATGTAACTCATTTTTAATTATTATTTGTAGAAATAATTAATTTGTGTCTGTGTGTGTATATGTATAACGCAGTCGATGGCCCAATCGATCAAGGTCTTTCGGAATGTATTAAATCAGCGTCTTTACAACTGTAATTACGATGATAACGATGCTAAATATACGAAATATAATTAATTATGGAAACTGAAATAAATTAATAAAACAATTGATATAAGTAAATTTAATGATTACTATTTTGTTATTTTGCAATTAATACATTTAGTAATTATTTTAATTATTATGATGGATATAATATAAAATATTTTAAACTAGAAACGCATATTTGGTTCTTTTATATTTCTAGTTTGCATTTTGAGTGTAACGTCCTATTTAAGCATTTTGTTATGGAAATTTGTGGTGTGAAGGGTTAGCCATGTTGTCTTTTTTCAAGGAGATAACTTTGTTTTGCTGGCGATGGTAAATATGGTTGCGATTAGGTCAAAGGCTTCATTCTAAATATGTACTTTTGACATTACTCGTGCTGTCTATCTGTGTTATGCACTAACAATTACCTAAGTAAAAATTTGTACTCTCGTTAATTTGCAAAGTAATCTACAATCGATAACCTACATTATTTTTATTTACATTTATATCTGTTGCTTATTACCGATATCCGATATTTACTATAATATATATATATATATATATATATATATATATATATATATATATATATATATATATATATATATATATATATGCATGCAGTTATAGTACTCGTATATTTGTTACTAACACGATTTATTTTATTATTTTTAATAAAACTTTAATGTATTTCTTTAAATACTCTATCCATATAAATAAATAAAGATTGCTAATTGTTGCTATAGAAATGATGTGAGGTGAAGAAGTCTTAAGTATAAAACAACCGTTTACGTTATGATATGTATGTTGTCTCGAGGAACACCTGACTCTTGGACTTTCCACTTGACTGGTTGCGTCTTCCTGTCCCTTATTTGAACTCCCCGTTGGCTTGTTACACCGTAACGATTACCGAAGTGTAAGGGTGGCGTAATGCGTAACTACATACCAGAACATTATGTGTGAAATAGGTAAATCATTTCCGATCGGTTTTGGTAAATGGTAATTACTGTTTATAAAACGGTTAAATACTTGAAAATTACACAGGTAGGTGCGGAAGTCAGGGCCAAAATAACAAATTTAGGGGAGATAAATGAGCAAATATATGTCATAAATATTTATTAGTTTGATGTCATAAATGATAAAAGTTGCCTGTGTAGTTTAATGTAAATGAAGCAGTGTGGGAATGCATATGTGTCGGTATCATATTTTCTGTTGTGGTTTACAGGTAAGGATTCATTTCATTATGGAAAAATGTTGAAACAAAAGTTACTGTAGTACCTGGTATGGAAAAAAATAATGATGGATTGAATATCGTATATGTATCAAAAAAGAAGCTACAGATTTTTGTTTGTTAATTATTATATGTGTTGCAATCAAGGGTTTTTAATGAATATTATGATACTAGAAATCAACTTACTCCTATCTCTTTTCTAGGTTCTGTGATGTCACTGGATGCCGTTACCATTCTCATTTAATATTAGATGACGAAAGATAGCTAATTACTTTTTTGGTGTTTTGATTTATATTCAGCTTTGGTGTGTAGGTTTTCGAAAATGTATATAGAAATAGCACAATTTGATATAAATTAGAACTTCTATTATTTCAAAGAGCATCTCCAATCAATTCAATATATAAATTATGTAAATATTAAAATATAATTTGTGTTCTAAATTCTATATTTACAAAATATTATTTTATCACTATTTGCCTTGGCCCGAAATTGTCAGTCATCTTAAGCTGTACACACAAATTTGTTAAACCAATTTAAACTACGTTGAATTTGTCAGATTTCACGTCGTAATATTTTGTCGATGGAATATTTAAATCTAATAACACAATTTGCCATACCTATATAAATATTTGGGATCATTTTCATTAATTACCTTACCTAATATATTTTCATCTCATATTCTTAATTAGCGCCCCTTCACCCCTAAACAGATAACAAATATGATTTATTGTACCTACTTTTTTTTTAACTGAATGTATATGTTTGAAATGTATTTATAAACAGTTACGCCTGTTACAATGATTTTTGTACTTGTATTACTTAAGTGTAAATAAAAACATTATAAAATATACATATATTCTTGACTTTACCCTAAAACTCCTAAACACTCCATAACATAATGTTATAACATCTGAAGTGGATTGTACTGAACATTCTTATACGTAATAAACATATTTTGTTTAGATAGTAAATAAATTAAAATTTCTAAATTTCAAGAAAATATTTTACTGCACTACGAAGATAATATAACCTTCATTGCAACCATTGAGTATAAACAAAATATACCTACTATACGTATAAGAATGTCCAGTGCAATAATTGCAACCGTAATTTCATTGCACTGAACTGCCGTTTTTGAGATATCTGTCTAGATGGTATTTAATTAATTCCGCGAGACCCTACCACAAGCTCCAGAACGTTTTCTCGCGGTTTCGCACTTGATATGGACCCTAGCAAAAATTAGCGATAACAAATTTGCGAATCGCAGCGAAAAAGGTTTTTACACTCAAAAAAGCAGAAGGGCTATAGCCTTCTGTTTTTGCTGATTTCTGTTAATCTGGTTTTTAATTAATTCCGCAAGAACCACAAGCTCCAGAATACTCTCTCGCAGTTTTGCACTTGATATGAACACTAGCTAATTTATTACTTCGTTTAAGATTGTAAAACTAGTTAATATTTTAGTTATAAATCATCTTAAAATATCAATTTACTTTAGTAAATTTATAGTCGAAAATAATGTAAAAGGTTTTTATACATTTTATACTAATTGTAATTTTTAGGTTATATATAACCTCAAAATTTTAATTAAAATTTCACACCTTTTAAAAAATTTTATGAAAATTTTGACCAAATTTTAACAAAAATTGAAAAATTTTAATTGAAATTTTTAGGTTATATATAACCTCAAAATTTTAATTAAAATTTCACACCTTTTAAAAAAAATTATGAAAATTTTAACCAAATTTTAACAAAAATTGAAAAATTTTAATTGAAATTTTTAGGTTATATATAACCTCAAAATTTTAATTAAAATTTCACACCTTTTAAAAAAAAATTATGAAAATTTTGACCAAATTATAACAAAAATTGAAAAATTTTAATTGAAATTTTTAGGTTATATATAACCTCAAAATTTTAATTAAAATTTCACACCTTTTAAAAAATTTTATGAAAATTTTGACCAAATCTTAACAAAAATCGAAAAATTTTAATTGAAATTTTTAGGTTATATATAACCTCAAAATTTTAATTAAAATTTCACACCTTTTAAAAAATTTTATGAAAATTTTGACCAAATTTTAACAAAAATTGAAAAATTTTAATTGAATTTTTAGGTTATATATAACCTCAAAATTTTAATTAAAATTTCACACCTTTAAAAAAAATTTATGAAAATTTTGACCAAATTTTAACAAAAATTGAAAAATTTTAATTGAAATTTTTAGGTTATATATAACCTCAAAATTTTAATTAAAATTTCACACCTTTTAAAAAAATGATGAAAATTTTGACCAAATTTTAACAAAAATTGAAAAAATTTAATTGAAATTTTTAGGTTATATATAACCTCAAAATTTTAATTAATATATCACACCTTTTAAAAAAAATTATGAAAATTTTGACCAAATTTTAACAAAAATTGAAAAATTTTAATTGAAATTTTTAGGTTATATATAACCTCAAAATTTTAATTAAAATTTCACACCTTTTAAAAAAATTTATGAAAATTTTGACCAAATTTTAACAAAAATTGAAAAAATTTAATTGAAATTTTTAGGTTATATATAACCTCAAAATGTTAATTAAAATTTCACACCTTTTAAAAAATTTTATGAAAATTTTGACCAAATTTTAACAAAAATTGAAAAATTTTAATTGAAATTTTTAGGTTATATATAACCTCAAAATTTTAATTAAAATTTCACACCTTTTAAAAAAAATTATGAAAATTTTGACCAAATTTTAACAAAAATTGAAAAAATTTAATTGAAATTTTTAGGTTATATATAACCTCAAAATTTTAATTAAAATTTCACACCTTTTAAAAAAAATTATGAAAATTTTGACCAAATTTTAACAAAAATTGAAAAATTTTAATTGAAATTTTTAGGTTATATATAACCTCAAAATTTTAATTAAAATTTCACACCTTTTAAAAAAATTTATGAAAATTTTGACCAAATTTTAACAAAAATTGAAAAATTTTAATTGAAATTTTTAGGTTATATATAACCTCAAAATTTTAATTAAAATTTCACACCTTTTAAAAAAAATTTATGAAAATTTTGACCAAATTTTAACAAAAATTGAAAAATTTTAATTGAAATTTTTAGGTTATATATAACCTCAAAATTTTAATTAAAATTTCACACCTTTTAAAAAAAATTATGAAAATTTTGACCAAATTTTAACAAAAATTGAAAAAATTTTAATTGAAATTTTTAGGTTATATATAACCTCAAAATTTTAATTAAAATTTCACACCTTTTAAAAAAAATTATGACAATTTTAACCAAATTTTAACAAAAATTGAAAAATTTTAATTGAATTAAAGAATTTTACTTTATTTTCGACTAATCTTTTACTAATGTTAACTATTTTTTTAACATTATTTTAAGGAGTTTTTAAGGATTTTTTGGGTAAAGTAGAAGAATATATGTATATTTAATAATGTTTTTATTTAAAATTAAGTAATATAAGAACAAAAATTATTGTTACAAGCATAATTGTTTAAAAATATAATTCAAACATACGAATATATATATGCCGATGGGATGGACAGCAAGGATCTTCAATCGACTGCATGGTCTGAAATATATAAATAAAATTAATTAGATTAAAATGTATTTGTTTAAACTGTAAATTAAATGAACGTAATAAATCAAATAATTTAAACAATACTTACAATTTCATTGTCTGCATTCTGATCCTTAGAATCCTAGAGATTCCTTCAGAAGTTGATGAGGATGTCGTCTGATTGAAAATGGTTCCTCAGGCTCATTGAACTGCCGATGGACCGCAAGGATCTTCAGCTGCCTGCATTTCCTGAAATCCTCCTTAGAATCCTCAAGATTTTTCCAAAAGTTGATGAAGATGTCTCCTGGTTGAAAATGGTTCCTTAGGCTCATTGAACTGCCGATGCACAGCATGATCTTCAATAGAGAATAATTAAATGAATAATTTAATGATTTTGATACTTTCAATAAATAAAACTTTCGTAACTATATAAACGACAAAAAAGTGTATGTTCCATTCGAATGAGCAAAAATTACAAAAGCCAACAGGTGCGACCGGAAGTGACGTAAATCGAAAAGGGTTGACCGAAACTGGCATCCCTTATGTATGGTTGCGTGAGTTCCGGTGGACATGCAGTGATTAGAACCGCATTTAGTTCTTTTTGAAGAAGGTTAAAGAGGCAATTGTTGTCTTGACACTGCCAAAAGAGGAAATGCTTTGAAAATTTAATTACGTTTAACTATAGGAATAGCTTGTTTCTTTTTCGAAAAATGGCCACTTCAATGTTATTGAATATGAATATTGTTTGTCAATGTTATGAGCACCGGATGACATCTGCTTGTCGTGTCGCTAATTTCCAATTTGTTTTGATTTCAGAACCGTACGGATGCCCATTCGGAGTGCGGATACGACTGCAAAATTGAACAGGTACCATGCTTCAATAACCGCACTTCACAGATGACATTATCCTTAGATTAACTAAGTTCAAGCAACATTCTTTTAAATCAAATATTTCTTTAAACTTATTAGAACGTTACATATTTATTCATAATAAGATAATAAATAGGAATATGAAGCTTTTATAACTATATATCACGAAGTTTGCATAATTTTAAATAATTCTCTTCGCTACTAATTATTATTAAAATTATTGTTAATTAACTAAAAAATAAATAAATATATAACATCGGTGTTGATTACATGAAATTATTAGTAGGTAAGTATTATTATAATACGTCATTGGTTTTTACAATTATACAACGTATATTATTATATATAATTATGTTGTTCCTATATTTTTTTATAAAAAGTATTATACAATAGATTAAAAAAGCAATGAGAGAGATTTTAAAATGATTTTTTGAGATGTCAGATGTGGACATAAATCTAAAAACTACAGAGGCGTACATGTTCCAATTATTCAATACATATATAGAAATATAAACACATACATATACACATTCATGTTGGTACTTCATCATACATATAGTCCAAGGGGAATTGAATTAGTACTGCACAATGGCCTCGTCGGTAAAGTGTTTTCTGTCCATTCATTCAACTGTCCGGCACACGCAATTAACTATTCAGATTCACAACTAAATACCATACAAACAATTCGCAATCATTTAAACTGAAATCAAGAAAATTCTGAAGCTTCAAAGTTATTTGGAAAATATTTTCTATTTCTCCTACAACTGGAGTATAGGTAATTTTTAATTGACCGTCAAAGCTAAATAACAATAAATGCGAATTATATTTGGAGCAACCAATGAATGATTTACGATAGATCCCGTTGATGTATTTTCACAGAAAGTAATTCCATTGAAGACACCAATTCTTTAATTCACGGTTTGTCCGGATGTTAGGGGAGTACCGCGGTACGAACAAATCGGAAACGTAGATGTAAAGAAGAATAATAGGACAGTGTAGTATAGGTAGCTCTGAAACCGGAAACGGATCTGTGCTCAGTGCGTTAGATGAATACCGACGAGCGACAATATTAAACAATCGCAACATAGGTGTATTCCATGGGTTTCCCTAACCATATTATACACTGTCGCACTTTTGTGGCACAAATTTAAAAAATTACTTAATTCTATTTACTCTGAAACACTAATCTCATGTGATGTCATTCGTTTGTTGCAGTACTATTTTAAAAATAGTACGATTATTTCAGAACGGCACAGTTAATACAAATTAATGGATTTATAACAATGATTAAAGTAAATTTATACAATTGCCAACCATTTGTTAGCTGACATTTTTAAATTATCAAATATAAACATACTTTTTGTAATGCTTGACATTTTTATATAAATCTACATTAAGAAATTGTTATTGTTGTTCTTCTTGAAATATGACTTAATATAGCATTAAATAAAAGTCCGTTTGATAAAATTATTATGGCAATATTGTGAATAAACACGGTAAGTCAGAAGACAATTAAAAAATAGAAAAAATTAATTTTGTCAATGGAGTAATTTCGAAATCTTGTAATAAATTTGGCCTTCTTATTTCATTAATAAGTCTGATGACAGACGGACACAAACGAATTGGCATCAATTTCTTTGATAATTGCTTTCATAGAAGAGCGCTACTAAAACAATATGAATCATATAAATTAACGAAGTTGCAAAAATTACCAAGTTTTTCTTATCCAGCCTATGAGTAACTAAAAATGAAAAAACTTAATTGCACGCAAACTAATAATAGAACAATTAGATGAAATAATAGCTGGTTGAAACTATTTGAATCAATACTTTGATTTTAAAAATGTAGATATTCTTTGATAAAATCATTTTTAAATATTTAAACATTTACCATATGTTCTAAAACATTAGTTATACGCTACAACGTAGTTAGTGCACTAATAAAAATATTATTTCTATTTTAATTAGCTTTAACTCATTTTTATTGACATGTCCATTTGTTATGCGAAGAATATTTACCCGTAAATCATTCACATGTCAAAATGTAAACGCAGATATCTTGTTGTTCAACAATCGTGTTACACTTATTTATACATGATCGAAAACAATTAGGAAATATATCTAAATATGTGATTTTGTTTAAATCTGCCACATTCAAACAATTTTCTTAAAATATTCAATCCCTTTCTTTGTAAATCTGAATTTTTTTGTATGCGTAATAACATGGACCACACGTCATGGTAAAATGATAATTTTATGGCAGTGAGGTTGTCCTATCTGAACAAAACAGTGTCGGAGAACATCGCGGGGTCATAGAGCACATGACTGTATGCCCCTGGTCTGTTAAAAAAAGTATAAATAGTTATTTTGTGGTACACAACACAAATTGATTTATTTATATGGAACACGAATTTTAATATATGTATATAAATATCAGGCGTAAGGTATAAAATGTATAAACAATAATATACGCGAGTTGATACTTAGTGACGTCATATTTTACCGGGAAAGTCCTGATTCCTAGTGAAGTAATAAAATTACATATAAGTAAAGTTTTGTTTTGTGAGCAGCTGCCTTTAGTCAGTTCTGTCCTAAATCCAGTTGATAACATTCTTTAATTAGCATGAAAGTGTAAACAAGTTCGATTCGTTTATAACGTATAATTTATATAATAAGACATTTTAATCAGCAATTTATTTAAATATAATCCTCAAGAAATTTACGGAAATGTCCTAAAACCAACTATGGTCTCAACTAATATGATATCAAATTATCAGCAATTGAATTTAAAAGTATTCTTAATAGCAATGACCTATGATAAGATGTTAACATATTGCATGTAATGATTTGATCATGTATATAGTTACAATTACAAATGTAAGTTAAAGGTTTCCTTATAATTATCAATAATGAATAAAAACAATAAATAATCTATTAACTACTAATGGTATACTGGATTAACGTCGTACTCATCTGAATTTAGTAGAATAAGCTACTTCGGTGATTAAAAAAAGCAGCCTGTATCATGTTCCCGTAGTATCATTAGCGCAACAAGTTCAAAGGCAATGACAGCCAGTACCAGATCTATAACGTTAAGACACCCGCCTTGTCTTACCACAAGCCTGTGTATCGTCAAAATGCACTTGAGGACAGATGTGTAACAAGCTATATTTTCTTCAAAGCCTTTCAAATAGAATATATTTATTTAGACACATAACTAGCGCTAAACATAGTAGTGATTTAAATATGAATATTTAACAGAACTAATTTGGTAATTATATTTAAATATTGGGTGTCGTAAACAACTCAATTTTCCCTACATAGGCGCTTTATTTATTAAGTTTATAAAAACGCAATACCACAAAAAAAAAATTCTTAACAATTTGGGTTAAAATTTGAAATTAAAATATATATTTGAGTTTTTATTTTTTGATATTGATACTTTTGGTACATTTGCTATAAACAAATATTCTATTCGCTTGTGTACAGAAAATGTAATTTTAAATTTAGTATATTTGAATGTGGGACCAGCTAAAAATTTCCCACGAGTCTAAAATAAATTAGGTGTAAATTGAAAATAGACAGATCTTGTTTACAAGTATAGCTACTGTTGAATAGGGGTTGTTGTGTTATTTATATGTTATATACTACCTCTTACAAATGTAAATTTCTGTATCGGATTTGTCGACACTTGACTTACCGATAATGAGTCTCCCAACCTAAATATTTTAAGTATGCTATTTTTGAAGGGTTGTACCGTACACCACAAAACATATTTTTAAACTGCTTTTTGTGCCTATTATTATTTTTTATATAAGTTCTGTGTAGTATGATGTATTTCCAGGAATTACTAATAAACAAGCGTGTGTAATAATGCATTTATTCATCAGATAATGTTTCTGTAATTTCCTGATTAGATATTTTATGTAATATGATATAATATGTATTTATAAACATCCAGAAGTATATTTAAATCAATTATAGTGTAGTCAACTCACTATCATTGGTTTTGAGAATTAAGATTATGATTCTCAACTGGATTTATAGTGTATTTAGTAAAATTCTTTACGCAACGTTGATAAACATTTTCTATAATTTAAAATCAAATATATAAATTTCGCTTAAAGTCATAAAATTATATATTAGTGTTAGATTTCATACACAGTAAAACACTTCTAATCTATAAAACTGGTTTATATTTCACGAAGCTTTTTGGGTTCATCAATTTAGTGACCTTTATAGAATCACAAATCTATTTCAAAATATTGTTTTCATAAATATACGTAGTAATAGAATTTTAATATTTACTGTTAAATCACCGACTTGTTTCTGTTTAAAAAATCCAACTATAAGACGCATGCGTGTATATATTAGAATTCAAACTTAAAAACTATAAAAAAAATATCTAGACCATGATGTACCCGTTTAGTGAAGATAAAATGGGGTTGCCTAATTCTCTACTTCCTCATTAAACTCAGCATCACTACCTACCCATTCGTTGTGTCACTTAAAACTAATTCTAAACAGTACACCGTTACAGGTTATAATTAATAAACATCATTATACTGGTGGTGGAACTATACCTATATTCGATTCCAACCACAAATAATCTAACAATATATACATGCACATTACTGCATCTTTCCAAGTACCATATTAATTGGTGACACACTTTTGCAGCAGTAGTCTGCATAATATTTTGTCGTGGGAACAGTCGCTTTGAGTTTGTCTATATTCCGGTACCCTAAACACAAGCGGACAGTTTGTATTTATATACGCAGTTTAATTGTAGCATCCGCTATGCTATATAGTATAGTGTTGTTCACTTGTCGTGTCGCAGAGAAAATACGCCATGTTTATTCTCATCAAGTCTATGTCCAGTAGTTAGTATTAGGGTCTATGTCCGGTCTTATCTACTTCGCCGTGCAATTATTTATTGTTACGCATCCCATGGGGTTAATATTGTTCCTCCCTGTCGCAAGTTACACGGTATTTAAATGTCGATATTGTTTTGCTCTTGTATTGTTCACCAATGACTTTCATACAGTCAGATAATTGAATTAAACTGTGGCTTTTTTAATTGTATTTTATTTTGTTTAATTATGAATATGGTAATGAGGATGTTTTGATGCTGAATTGATTCAATTGTAAAACTAAAAATATTGCGACCATACGTCGCATTCCTACTGCGCCAACAAACTACACTATGCAGTGTAAGCATGTGCATATAAATACATGCGTTTGAAAATCATAAACGGTTATGTGGCACGTTCTATATAGTTTTCAAATCAAAAATATATACCTAATAAGCGTTCCTAATAACTATTATTTTAAATGTATTTATCTTGAAAGAAAGCCTGTTTTTAATTTTAATGAAATAGTCTTATTATAAAAATGTATATTGTGCACTAAAAATATGTATTTTCGTATTTATCAGTGTTTAATATTTTTAATCCAGAAATCAGAAAGTGATTATTGTTTATCATAGGTCAGAAGTTAGAAATGTCTATCTCTTCATAAAACAAGAGAATTAGTTTATAATTAATAAAGAAAAATATTCAATTTGTGTGGCATTTTTGTAATGTAATGTTATAATTAATATTGTAATTCTAATGTAATAATAAAAGTTTTAATAACAGTATTAAGACGATAAATATGATTCAAAAGAATGTCGCCAAGAATTTATCTATAAATCTTAATAAACATAACAATGTATTTCCTTCAACCTAGAAGCAAAAAATGCCTCAAAACGCCGTAAATTAACTAACCGGATGTACCTAGCCGTGTGCTTTTATTATTGCAATAGAGACACCAACAATTGGCGCTCAGCCTAGCGTCGTAACTTACTACTAACTCCCGCCAAAGACGCATCTTAAGATTTTAGTCGCGTGTGCGTTGTACAACGAAGTCTAAACTCGAACTAATGATAATTTCTTCATTACCCACCATCAGAATCATGCGGACTTACTCTAATCCATTGTTAGGTTAGGCCAGTGCAATATATCCCGCACTTTATGAATGATGAACACAATATGGTGTGGGTGTTGGTTGAGGGCACGTGATCATATCAGATTAACACGATCGTTAGTTGAAGACGACGATCTTCTGGTTTATATATATAGGTGGGTGGGTACAGCTGTGCAGAAATTTAATATGCGTATTGTTTGAGTTTTTCAACGTTAGCTTTAACTAGATAAGTAAGATTTGGTAATTAACTTTTTAAATAAACCATTAAAATCCAGTGTATATAAAGTCCGAAAAGCTTTATCATAGCAAATAAGTAAACCTAAATTATTCACAATTCCATAGGAACAATTTAGATATTTAATTACATTCCATTTGGTGGAAATGGAGTAAAAAAATACATTTTAGAAAATATGAGCTGTTGTTATAACCATCATTAATCGATGCAATACTAAATAAAAATGCTTTTCTATATACAAATATTCAAACTATTCACAATAACAATGCTTCAACTAGATAACACAAAAATATACGAACGTATACAATAGTATTTCCGTTCATCATTCCATCCCACAATTCTGACACGCTAACTTTTCCAAGTACACCAATTGACTTATTGTTCTCTTAAATGCCAAACCAAATATTGCAATTTATAAAATTTCAAGATATTATTTAATTTCCTATTTAACTGTAAGGCCAAAAATTATCAATTAAACCTTAAATCTCTATTCTATTCTAAAGCTCAGTTCGAAAATTATTATTTAACTTTGAGACTTATAAAATAAAAAAATCTCGATAGCTTCTTTTGAACAATTCCTCATCTTATCTTCGCTAAAAAATAATTACCTTTTTTAAAATCAGTTATTTCATTTTCACCTGTCCTGTTTAAAAGGAAGAAAATGCGTACCGTAACACAAGCAAGCTAATAATCATAATTAGTGTTTCCGTGTTCATGCTCCAGCTGTCCTAACCGTCACTTCTACGTTGGAAGAAACGTCTTGAATTCTTATCGGTTGAGTTACGTATTATTTAGTAATATACGACTACATTTAAGACGGTTTATTTATCACATATCATAGCTTACTGTCACACTAGGAAATATATAGAGTAATATAATAACACTGATAGAAATATTACGTAAAAAGTCCATAAGGAAAGTAATAAAACGAACTATTTTAAAAAAATCCATTTGGTAATTATTTGATAAGTGAATCGTTTATTAAATAATTTATAGTTAAATTGATTTCACTAAATGATTTTCTTTTCTTTTTATAAATATGAAAATTATAAAACTTAAACAACATGTATCTCTATTTATAAAAAAAAAATATGGCGTATAGAAACATCAGACCATAATAGTTAAGAGGAAATATTTGACTTGGACATCAACGTGGAAGTGAACGATTTGTGATAAATATCCTTTATATATACGACAATGACTGCTAAATAGTAACAACTGTTACTCTAGTTAAAGAATTCTCTATATTCTAATCGTTGATGACGTAATAGAACCTTTTGAATGTGTGGATCTTTAAATTAGTTTTAAAATAATATTTATATATTGTAATTCTTTTTAGTGTATCCAAGGATGTAAATTATGGAGCTATGCCTTGGAATCTTCCTGTCGTACAGTTTGTGTAAGAATATAATGATTTATTTCTTTCATCGCTGAGGGGTTAACAAAACTAATTAATTTTAGAATGGGACCCAAGAAATAATACCACTCAAAGAACTATATTGTTTGATGGGTTGTAATTACGCAATGACAAGATATTTTGCGTTGATTAGAGAGCGCATTGGGACGCCTCCAGCTCCTGCCCTAGTTGCCGATAGTCTGACGGCTACCTCGCTATCGTTAAAATGGGATTTCAGCGAAGCACAATATGCTGGGGTGCGATATCTTGTTCAGTGGCGATACGAGGAAATATCGGATGAATGGCAATACTGTAGGAACCGAACGTGGGGATCGCAGGATACGATTTTTGTTGATAACCTGCAACCGTATACAAAATACAGGGTATGCATAATGATATTTTATAATCGGTTACCTTCAACCGGGATTGACTCATCTAACAATCAAATCGCAATAATGAATCCAATATTTTTGAAAATAGATGATATTTTGGAATTCGTTAATTTGTATACTTTTATGATGTAGTTCCGTGTTGCCCTGTTGCTGTCCCATCACGATGGAGAACTGATTGTCTCCGAACCGAGTGTAGTGATCAGCACATTGGCAAGTGGTACTCCAGCGTCTGCTCCAGCCATCGTGCGTGCGGTACCCGTAGACTGGTCTCGCATAAGTGTGTCCTGGGAACCCGGTCCTTTCCCACATGGCCCCGTCCTTTCCTATGTGCTTCGTATTACAGAAAACCACCTCCATGGATATTCAGCACTGAAGGTGCATCATATTTACATTAAAAACTCATTTCAATTTTGCTTTTTACAGTTCTTCTTGCACCTACTTCTTTTATTGTACGTAACACACTTTATTTATTATTTATTAGTTCAATCATCTGAAATTATTTCATTTTTCTTATGCTTTATATATTTATTTTTTACACGGAATAAATTTTACTTCAGCGACTCAAATATAAATTGGATATGGCCAAATAGATCTAAGTAATCAAACTTGACAAAACACTTACTAAGACGCATGCGTGTAATTCATAAATAGATGGAACATATTCGGCTAGTGTCGGTCAAGCTCGATATGTTGTATAGAAATAAACAACTTTGTTTGATTTTGTTTTATTTTTTGTGCTAACTGGTTTATGTTTATATAAAATTATAAAAAAGTATATATTTACATACTATAATAAAAGTCTCTGCATTATGTATTAGACTTTAAACTTACTATACTTTGTGTATATATTGGCTAAAATAATCCAACATTGTATTATTCTTGTTGATCTAAATGGCCATGCCAGTCACTTCTATATTTATTCCAATAAATGTTTTAAGTATCATTTTGTTCTATGCAATCTTATATTTCTTAGTTTAGTATGGTGGTGGTTGAATTCACTCGTTGCATGTTCTTCCTTTTGTTTGCTTGTTTACTAAGCGTTCGCTTTAACACAAAAATCGTTTTATCCTATATTTACCTTCTCTTTTGTTTTTACTAACCCATACTAATCAAAAAACAATAAATTGAAATACAAATACAATTACATATAAATAAAAAATAACAAAATAATTGTTGTAACAGGACATACCTGCCTCAAAACTCAACTATATGTTCCAAAATCTATTACCATCTTGTAATTATACTGTAACAGTTTCTATGAGGAATGGTGTGGGCGAAGGTCCAGCTTCTACTATTTTAGTTTCTACTCCTGATGAACCCGAAGGTAAGATTTCGTTACGGCTTTACCCAGCAAACACAGAATTATAGATGCACACTAAAACATGTATGCCTCATTGAATTATACACGCATGCTCCTAGTTCATACCCTGAATGCTCGATATAATTTATATTTGATAAAATAATTATTAACTTTTATTACAGTTAAAGATATTCGAAAACCTATATTAATTTTGGGAGCTCACCATACTGTGATACAGCAAGGTGCTGATATGCTAGATGAACCAATAGTATTATATAAAACGAAAGAACTCATTAAAGGTTTAGCAATACATGTTCAAAAACAATTGCTATTCATATCCGATTCCGCCGGATTTATTTATAAGACTGCCTTAAAACCTAAAGCAAATAAGACTGTTATATTATCATCATTAAATCTAAAATTCTTACCACTTGATCTATCTATTGATTGGCTGAATGACCAATTATATATTTTGGGAGAAGTTTCACATACATCAAAGAATAAAGTGTGGCAAATAACTCGTTGTGGTTTGGATGGAAGTGGTTTAACTGTTGCTGTAGCTGGCTTGATGACGAAACCACATCATATAGAAGTCGATCCATATAATGGGTACGCGTATTCTAAACAAAAAAAAACTTAGGAAATATTTTGAGTGCATTTTATATTATAGGTATTTATTTTGGGTCCTAGACGGCTCATCTCGTCCAGGTTTATACCGCTTAGACTTGGCTGATATTAGCAATGGGGTCAAACATGAAATTCGACCCGATATCATTCTTGAAAGACCGCATTTAGGAGCGTTCACAGTAGACCATACAAAATTTCGACTTCTTGTCGCAAATCATAACAATAACACTGTATACTCCGTGTCTTTTGATGGTTTGGATGTTGATAATATAAGATCGAATACTCAACAACCAATGTTCCATAATGTGTTGTCGTTAGCAACTGCGAATCGTTTATTCTACTGGACAAATGGGGATGAAGTTTTGGTTGAAGAATATCACTCAGGACAAGATAGTTATTTTCATAACGCGTATCCTGATTTGAGTAGTCGATCTTATATGAGTGTGGTTGTTAATTTACCGAGTTGCCAACCTATTCCCGTACCAGTTAATCCTCCAACTGCTGTCCAGGCTATCTTGGGGTCTACATTAGCAAAGACATCGTGGCAAGTGCCACATTTACTTGGAGGACAAGGTAATAACAATAACGAGTCATCAGATTATGACCAATACAATACACAACAGAAGAATAAGTAAAAAATAGAACTGTTGAACATTCTCATCTTTAGTATCCTATACTTTGAAATACTCTATTTTGGATAATTAGTTTTGGGATACACGATATCGCATCATATTTATATTTTAGACTATTAAATTCATGTTGTAGAATATTTTTTCTTATTATAGGAAAAGGGGCTTGGCAAAACTGGTCTTATGAAATCAACATAAAAGATATTCAACACTCCAAAACCATAACCCATAAAGGAATCAACACTACGTCATATACAATTACTGATTTGAAAGAAAGCACGGATTATGTGATAAAAACGGCTGCGTATACAAGTTCTGGGACCGGTCCTTGGTCTTCAGAATTCCATGGGAAAACATTGAAACGCCCTGTGGATGAGCGATATCCTTCTATTATCTGGTCAGCGTCCGAAGGGGTGTTAACTTCAGACGTAACTGGAGAAAATGTTCAAACTCTTCTACATAAAGGATACATGACAGATTACTTTATCAGTGATATTGCTTGGTACCAAGATCAATTGTATTTGGTATCGAATACATCCCATATATATTGGTATAATATGACCACGCATAAACGAGGACAATTAATCGATATTGATTCAGTTACAAGTGTAGCCGTGGATTGGATTGGCAAGAAATTGTATTGGTCAAATCCAAAACAACAATTGGTACATTTCATTTCCCAACTTATTTTGTAAAAATGTTTTGATTAAATTTTACAACTTTTCCATAACTTTAGATTATAAGGGGAAATCTTAATGGAACTCAACAAGAACCATTGCCGATTTTAGTTCTTGCCAAAGAACTAAATGTCGATTCCTTGAATGCCTATATTTATTGGTCCACTGGACACGCGGTTGAATGTGCTCGATTAAATGGGGAAGATAGACAAGTTTATCATCCTGTTCAACTATTTTCTGGAAAAGAAGGTAAATAAAGACCGGGTTTTAAAACTATAATACTTTTAACATATTATTTATTTTTTAGTTATGGGTTTAACATTAGACATGGAACAAGAAACTGTATATTGGATTATTCAAAGCTACGAAGGTTCTACCTTATATCGAGAAAAAATGGCACATCATCTTACATTTGGTGTCAATCCGTCGCCAATAAAAGTTTCTCTTCAAAAACCGAATATGCAAGGGTCGTTGTGTTATTTCAGTGGTCATTTGCTTTGGTTACAAGATGATAAGAATGCTGTGATTGCCGATATGAATGGGCAAAATGCAGCAGTTATCAATGGAGTAAGTCTCTCGGAATTGGCTATGGTTTCGGTTTTCGACCCATTACTTCACGAATGGCCAGGTAGGAAGATATATTATACAATTAAAACAATATATATATTTACCTTTATTATAAATTCAGATAAACAAACCAAATTGATGAATGTTATTCCTGATCCAATTTCACATGAAACAGTAAAAGTACATGGGAAATGGAATTCGTTTAACATAACTTGGCTTCCCACAAGAAATGTGGATTACGGCAAACTATTTTATGAAGTAAAAATAAAGGATGTCTCAAAAAAAGATACTACCGTAAGTCCTATGGTCATTTCTCAAAAGAAACTCTTAACTTTCTAATTAGTACAGTTTTAAATGTTGTTAAACAATTGCAGCGTATTACAACATACTCATCAATTAAATACTGGAATCCAGTACCACCTTACACACATCTAGAAGTAGCAATTCGTGCTTATACTTATTGGGGCACGGCCCCGCCAGTGCGTATCCATTTATATTCGCCGGCTTCAACTCCTACATCACCGAAAAATACCCGCTGTTTTGTATCTTATCAACGTCATCCACTAATAGATAATAATATATCAATTATATTTCGATGGGACTTACCTCAACATAGAAACGGTATTATCAATGGGTATATCGTTAGTAGTTGGTACAAAGAAAATTCAGAAGATGTGCATATTTGTCAAGATACTCTTGTGCATCCGAATTATTTACAATATGTAGCTAAAAATTTGACTATGAATGAAGTTTATTATTTTCAAGTAAGTTTATTTTCCCAAACATACTTTTATGTAAAAGTATATTTGTTATATTTCTACAGGTGCAAGCTTACACTGATATTGGTAATGGTAACTACTCTGACGTAATACAGTGTAATACAAGCGAAGAAGTACCTGTGCCAATGCTTCTAACAACTTCAAAAGATTCTATCTTTTTTCAAGATTTTGATACGCATAAAAATTACTCAATCTTAAGTAATATTCTTGAACCAACGGATATAACATATATGTTAAATGAAAAGAAAATGTTCTGGCTTCACGAAGTTCAAACAATGCGGGATGAATTATTTATGGCTGATATTAATGGACAACATAAAACCAAATTATTATCAATATCTGGAAGAGGCAGAAGTTTGACAGTGGATTGGGTTGAGAGATGTTTGTATTTAGTTCTAAACGAAGCCAACGAAATTGGGGGTTCATCTATTTATAAATTAGATTTGAATAAAGATGTTAAAGAATTAGAACTTGTGCTTACCATTCCTCATACGATTATCAGCATTCAAGTCTCACCATTTACACGGTAAATATCTTTTATTTTAGATTTAATATTTATGTAAAAAATAACGAATTAATAAATTTTGTTACGCTGCAATTAAAAATTGGTAAGTCAATTCATTGCAAAAGTTGCATGATTTGTGTTCAATTAACAATCTATTAATGTTGCACATATGTTTGTATCAATCATATTATTCCCAGTTTTATAACATGTACTTGCAATTTTTAAAATAGTAACATCTTTTCTAGGAATCTGTATTGGATGGAAATAAATCAAAACCAAAAGAACGTAATAATGCAAGCAAACACAGACGGTACAAATATAAAATACTTCTTTGAACGTAACCGACATTCCTTCAAACGTGTAACAAATAACGAATATCTACCATGCAACTGTCCCGATCACGAATCAATCGATAAAATCTTCACTATTGATCATTCAGGTGTCACTGACAAACCTGAAATCATTTTCATCAATTCCGTATCACATGAAGTGATTGTCGCCGATAAGCATGGTTGCGATTGTAGTTCAATTGTAGATAAAAGTTTAATGAGTGATAGTTTCCCTATTAAATCTTTGACAGTAGATCGTAATAAACTTTACTGGACAAACGGTACAAATAAATTTGTATATTCTTTGAGTCGACAAAATGTCGTAATTACTAAAGAGAAAATGGATGGTAATAGATTTTTACCATATGGTCCTCATATGCAACCATTTCCACTTGCTAAATGTTTAATGCCGCGCCAAACATCACAACAAGTCGGTTTCCAATCGAAAACAGTGGAATCGATTACTTTGAGCATGCCGACGATTTTAAAGCATGATGGTTGTGTTGATATTTCGATTGCGACTATTGAGTATTGGGTTTATTATATGCCGTACAGTGAGGGAGATATTTTAGAATGCGATGAGACATGTACGCAACAAGTAACTTTTGATAAAAATTTAACTATAACAGGCTTGAGACCATTTTCGAAATATATGTTTTCGGTTGCGATCAAAAATTATTATAGTAATCTACAAGGGGTTGAAGAAGAAATTGGACCGGCTGTTGTTTTTCAAACTGCTGCTGGAGGTAAATTATAAAAAAGAATATATATATATATATATATATATATATATATATATATTTAATAATTTAATTATAATTTTCATCAGAACATAACAGAATATGTGAACTTTAAACATTTTTTTTAAAGCTCCAACGAAATCCCAAAATGTAACCGCAACTGATTTGAACCCAACAATGGTTGAAGTGAAATGGCTTCCACCAGAAGAACTAAACGGCAAATCTGTTTCATATGAAATCCACTGGCAAACTCAGAGTACCATGCATGGTGTACGGCGAAAAGGAGAACAAACAGTATTTGAAGAGAAAAATGTCACCGAATCTTCCGATAATACAATCGATCGAAGTAATGTCAAATTTAAATCAGTGACTATAGAAAATTTACACCCAAATCAAACATATTTAATTTGGGTGCGCGCACATTCAGAAAATAACGAAACATTCAGTGATAGCGACACAATTCAAATAAAAACTTACCCCGAACCCAGTGATATTTTGTTGGTAAACAGTACCGCGTACAGTTTGATTATTAGCTGGGGATTGTCGTCTTATATTGAGAACTATGTGATCCAATACACTGATATTATTTCAAACCAATGGATTGATATTAGCAACGCTAGTAAAAATGCTATGATAAGCGTGAATGGTCTAAAACCAATGATGAAATATAAATTTCAGTTGTTGTTGAAATATGATAAATATCCGGAAGCATATATTTGGCCGTGTGATACACGATTTATCTTTGAGACTTTAGGGGATAGACCTACGCCACCTGGTACACCAATTATTGGTCATGTTCGAGACGTCTACCAAATTTCTTGGGAAGCATCACGTGACAATGGAGCTAAGATTCAAATGTATAATTTGGAAGGGGTTGGATTGTTAAATTATCGATCGAAACGAAATACGAATCGAACTGCATGGTACCACAATGCACCATACATTGAAGAGCAAGACTATGAATGGATATGTTATTACAACGGCACAGGTATTTTGAAAAATTATTTGTCAATTTTTTAATCTCTTTGTAGCATGAATGTACATGTCCGCATTCAATTATAATAATTCTTTATCCTAAATAGAATATTTTATCTAGATTTCTTTTTATATATGTATAGATACGTATTGGGTGATATCCGATTTGAATCCTGAATATCGGTATACATTCCGGGTAACTGCACTCAATAAATATGGTTGGAGTGACGCAAGTGAGACGAGTTCCGAATTCAATTTGAATTCAGCTGCTATGTTAGCTGATAAGCCAGAACAATTTGGGGTGATATTAGGCATAGCTGTTCCACTCCTATCAACCATTTGCGTTTGTGTTATCTTCTGCTTTATATATTGTAAGTATATTTCATAAATTATTATTCTCAATTAGACATAAATTTACAAACACGGCAATAAATAATAAAACTTTTCAAAATTAATCGTATCTGAATAATTTTAAAAAGAATAAAATATTAATTAATATTAAAAGATGTTCTTGCAGTGATTCGTCGAAAGAAGAGGTTGAAAAAAGCGGCGCAGCTAAAGTCAACAAAACAACAATTGAATCAGGGCAGTGTTGAGTTAGCCAATT
Organism: Nebria ingens riversi; assembly: GCA_018344505.1. NCBI lineage: Eukaryota > Metazoa > Arthropoda > Insecta > Coleoptera > Carabidae > Nebria > Nebria ingens. The sequence goes on along the minus strand of JADQWA010000011.1, from coordinate 277,449 downwards.
TACCTCATCTGCCTCGTCAACAACCTCATTTCGTTAACAATCTCATATATTTACCAGCGGACCCAACTGATGATGAACTAGCTCTGCTACCACAAATAAGTCGAAGTCAAATCAAATTGGGCAAAGAATTGGGTTGCGGTGCATTTGGTGAAGTTGTCGAAGGAATTGCTCTAAAATTTGGTCCTAACGGTACCGATTTAAAAGTTGCAGTCAAGGTAATAATACAAAAAATTATATACGATACAATTTTTTTTTTCCCCCAGAATAAATAAAATATAGAAAATGTATTTAAAAATATTATGTATTATTAATAAAAATTTATGTGTTCTATATAGAAAATATATAAAGAAGCCAATCAAAAGGAACGTCTTGAATTTTTGCAAGAAGCTCAACTAATGAGCCAATTCAAACATGAACATATAGTACAACTAATAGGAGTATGTCTGGATTATCATTTAATCATCATCGAACTAATGGAAGGAGGAGATTTATTGAATTATTTGCGAAATCACCGAGAACCACAGGTATAATTTTATTTTCATCATTCTTTATTTAATATACGAGCTTTCTTTTACGAGTTATCTGTCCTATAATGGGATTCTATCTGGGTACCTTTCATTCGTAATATCTTAAACTGTTCTTATGGCGATTAAAATTAATTATATAGAGAGTGTTTTTTAAGATATATATATTCTTTACAGGATCCAAATGATGCCTTAACAACCATGGATCTTATGTCAATGTGCGTGGACGTAGCTAGAGGTTGCCGCTATTTAGAAGATATGCATTTCGTCCATCGAGATCTAGCGTGTCGAAATTGTTTAGTCTCATCTACAGATCGAGCGTCGCGTGTTGTCAAAATTAGTGACTTCGGCTTGGCACGCGATATCTACAAGAATGATTACTACCAAAAAATAGGACAGTGCAAAATGCCAGTGCGATGGATGGCGCCGGAATCTTTGACCGATGGAGTATTCACATCTCAGTCCGACGTGTGGGCTTTTGGTGTTTTACTGTGGGAAATTATGACGCTGGGACAGCAACCGTACCCAGCACGAGATAATAGAGCAGTGTGGCTTCATGTTAAATTGGGTGGCCAATTAGAACCACCTGTTTATGCCACACCAGAATTGTAAGTTGTTTTTTAGTAGATTGGTGACATAAACTTATGAAATTATATTATACAATATAGTAAATAATACAAAAGAAGAATACAACATGCATATAAATAATTCAATTGTGATTATTTTTCAGATTTGAATTAATGAAAAAATGCTGGAATTTTTCGCCTAAAGATCGACCATTATTTAAAAATTGCTTAGAAGTTTTGGAACAGTTGAAAAGTTCTATGACTGATGGACCATTGGCTGCTGCACATAGTCACAACAGCATCAATGAAGGGCCACTCAATGGTAAATTCAATTTTGTAAATTATGCTTTTTTATACTCGTTCAATATCATCACAATTACTGACAATTCGTTGCATTGTTAATAACATTTGTTTCATGTAACTCTGTTATAACCCATATACAATTTTTTTCTACTAAATATCTCCTGTTAAATTAGTTATATCGAACTAGTCTTAATTGTGAATAAGGTAAAATTAATTGAAGATATATTAACATAATATACTGGTATGAATCTTTTCTTTCAAAGATATTTTATTTATTTCAAAATTTATTTATATTAGCTATTATTCTATTTCAGATCTTTTAGTTTTATATCGCGTAATAGAAATTTGAACTAATAACTATTCTATTTTAATTTAATAAACAAATGTTCATTAGTTTTCAAAATTAGGCATGATTGCATGATGTGCTTGCTTGCTTTTGCAGTGCCTGCCGGTGTGTCTAACTATGCTTATTTTCAAGACGAATATCATAACAGTTCAGGTACATATATAACAATCATTTATTCATTCATATAAATAATATATATATATATATATATATATATATATATATATATATATATATATATATATATAAATTTGTTCACGATAAACATAGAAAGCGCTACAGAATCTAATCGTGACGATCAAGTTCCTCTAGTTCAATCACCACGTACCTCGAACGGTCATATACCAAACCATCCACCACCAGTGGAAATCCCCAAATACTTGGAAATACTAGATAATTCCATATCGCCAACAATATCAAACAATTACTTTGGCTACGAAGTACCTCGATCCAGTATTCGAAGTACGAAAAGTGCCCGATCTGAGGATCGATCTCGCACAATTTCAACGTCTTCAACCATCAGTAACGGCAGTGCAGCATCGTTACAACATCGTGCGGTTGCAAATGATTTGTGTAATAAAAACAGTGTGCAAAAAGCGATTGTGCAAAACTTAAAACCCTCTGATAAACTTTTAGCATCCGGTAACGTGCAAATTGAAAACTGTATTAGTTTAACCACACAACCATTGTTGAGTAGTCGCGAAGAAAATTGTAGTGTACAAACTAGAAATAATAATCTCACATGAACTATGTGTTACAAAATGGAAGACATCTAATAGAAAATCTATACTAAAAACAAAACAAAATCTCCTAAACAATGATCGTCAATATATACGTTCTCCACCTATATTAGAAAATGATGTCAATACCTATAAGTTTTTATTACATCTAACATTTGTGGTATAAACTATTTATGAATTATTCCAAAAACCAATTAATTTGATTTCTAGAATAGAATAGGTATATGAATTATGTTGTCTTATATTATAAATTTGTGAACAATATAACACAAAAAATAGATAAAACATGTGTGATAAAATATTATATTAAGATAAATAATAATGACGTTTCATTTTTGTTCTGTAAGTCAGGCAAGAGTAGTATTTATTAAAATACAATAAAATAAAGTTCGTTAAACGTAAAAATATAGTTGAAGCCAAGGTTGTTTTTTTTTGTCTTGCCGTTGTAAAAATAAAATATACAATAAACCAAAAGTATTATAACAAAATTAAATGTAAATAGGTATTTATGAGAGAATATAATGTACAAATAAATAATAGGTACTATTTGTGTTAAGCGATTTGTAAAATATAATATGCTCCATGCAATCATTCCTAACATTGTTATTTTTATAAGCTTATAAATGTAAGTAAACTATCAAGGAATTGAATAAATAATAATGCTACAATCGTAACTTCTATAAATATTATTACACTTCAGCGCGTTTTATATTCGACGAATAAATTGACGTTTATTATTTTACAAAAGCTATTTCTAAAAGTGACTCTTTAACCATTATTCTTATTTTCAGTTGTATATTCACCTAAAAGAAGGCCCTAAAAGGTATGTTTCATATTGTTATTATTTATCTCCATTTGAAGTATGATTAGTAGTTAAAGCAATTATATAAACTATAATAGTTATATATTATTATATAACGTCTATTGCTAAGGGTGATACGAGAAAGCATTGTCGGCCTTTCTCTCGACGCTAAGGGATAGAAACATTACTTGAGTTGTATAAATAATAATACTCAATATATATTGTTTTATAGTAATAAAATTAACTTATTGAAATAGTATTACGATTGTTTTAATAATCATAAAGACCATTTTGAAATTATTTGAAGTTTACATTTCGAGGTACGTTCAAATACTTTCACGTCATTTTACCTGGTTTATTCCTACAGAATAATCGCCGGGAAGTATACAAGCGTAAAAGACTATAGGACAAGGTTTTCACCTTCTGGAGAATAACTAATTCCAGGGAAGCGCAAATGCTGCGGAAAGCAATCGCATTATATGAATATTTATTTATTTTATGAATTTCATGTTATACTTTGTTAAAAATTATATAAAAATTGTTAGTTAATCAGCTATTCTAAGAAATATATATATAAACATCCCCCTGCAGTTAATATAAAAAAAAATAGAAATATATATATATATATATATATATATATATATATATATATATATCTATATATATATATATATATATATATATATATATATATATATATATATATATATATATATATATATATATCTATATTTATATATATATATATAATATATATATATATATATATATATATATATATTTGTTCTATCTAATAAGCATTAAAAATTTTTGCTTATGTTTAAATAAAATTGTATTAACTGGAATTAGAAGGCGTTTTAGAATCTTTTTTGATGCAACACTCTGCCAATTTATTGAGAGCTTCTTGGTAAGTTCCCGAAAATTCTGATGTCGGTTGACTTGAAGTTTCTACAGGAATTTTATTTTTCTCTGTAATGAATATACGATTCATTTTCAGAATTTTATTTGTTTTGCCCGAATACTGCATACGTTTCGGTACATCCTTAGCGAACACTACATCGACATTACTCGGATTAGGGTCTTCTTCAAACAATACATTTGTACCAACAGCATCTTCATATTCACCTTCAAGAATAAAACTATTTCAATTAAATAAAAAATTATAACATTGTGATTTTATGATAGCTTAGAAATAAGCTAATATTGTATGGTTCATATGACTAAAAGAACCATCCAATCAGGATAACAGACCGGTAATAAACGAAATTCCACAACTCTGATTGGTCAGCTCTGTCGTCGAATTGTAGGCATAGTATGGAAAGTATTAGAAATTAGTGGCAGCCTAAGTAAATACCTTCATATATTTCATCGCCAATTTGCATAACTGGATGATCCGTATCGAAACCTATGACTTTAAAAGCTAGGTTAGGGTTTTGTAAAATGTCTTCATGTAGCATTCCATTAAACTCCACATATAGAGTAATTTCATCTGGCAAGTCAGGATCGCTGAGAAAAATTCATTATAGCAATTGTTTTTTATATCATATATAATCATACCCCATTTTATGTTTTAAAAAATAAACTCTACTATTATTTACATGTATAGTTTCTAATTTAGTCGTTAGCATCGCTGTAGCGTCATACAAAATTTAAACTATTTTAATACAAATAAATTTCTTGGAAACAAACTTTGTTTAACAAACAAATAAGTGTTAAAAATCTATTGTAATGAAAAATCATGTTGAGGAATCTCTTAAAGATTATAACAAGGCATTTGATAAATGTTTCTGCACGCATATAAAATAGATGGCGCCGTAGCTACATGCGTCGCGACGCCAACCGAATATAATTGCAATCGATTAAACTATTAACCACAAAAATAATATTGAATACATTCTGACTATTTGTAATCAAAGGTAAAATTATTTAAGCTTTACTATTATTTTGTATAAACATAGTTGCTCTTAGATGGCGGATCAAAGGGACTCTCCAACCTTTGAAAGCTCAGATAATGAAATAGAGGATACAAAGAACAATTCATTTTTAAAACAACAATTTTTAAAACATCACAATAATAATTTTAGTTCGAATAAAAGCTCTTTCATACAAAATGGAAGCATACGAGGTCGAAAAACATTTGCTTTTTGGACCTTAGTGTGTCTTCTACTGTTCTTAGCCGTCGGTAATTTAATACTTACACTAACAATTTTGGGAGTACTGCGACTTGGACACGGGATGAGTAGTTTAGAACTAGTTCCGGATGCTTCAGCAATAAAATTCTTCGGAAACACCGATTTGGGTCACGTATATAAAGTCGACGGAAAACTTAACGGTTTCCTCGATGTCCCTGTTGAAATTAACAGTGATGAAAACGGTTCAGTTCTGCTCGATTTAGTTAAACGTGGTGGAAGACCTATAAATAAAGTCACAATGAATCGAAAAGGAACAATCATAAATAACACCAATAGTTTTGCGATACGTGGTTCAAAAAATAATTTACATCAAACATTTTCGAGTGATAGCCCGTTCTTTTCATTGTTAAATGGCGCTGATAAACTCGTTACAAAAATCGCACATACAAACAGGATTTTAAGTTTGTATAACAAAAGTTTGGAACTGAGAACTGATGCAATTTTGAATTTAAAAGGCAATGAGGGTACTAGAATGGAAAGTGGGGAAATTATTTGGTCGGCTGATCAAGATATTTATTTAGAATCAGTGAACGGTTCGATTGTTTTTAACGGAAAAGATGGTATATCGATTGATATGAAAAATATACCGATTGTATCGAATACGAATAGTGGTACACTGAATACGCAGTTTAAAATTTGTGTTTGTATTCCGCATGGAAAGTTGTTTAGGGTGCCTGTACTTCAGGGACAAAATACAAGAGTCAATTGTAATCATATTAAAATGACTCCTAGTTATAATCCATGTATGTGAAATCATGTTGTAAATATATTAATTGATGGATTGTAGGTAGAACAGTTGAATTAAAATATGTATCATGTGTTTTTATCTAGTAGTAGTTTCTATGGTTTAGATATATTTCTTTGTTGTTATTATCAATATGTGCTATATATTATAAATATATGGATGTTAAATAATTATAATGTGCTTCAATTTTTAAAATATTTTCATAAATTTAAACTGTTTTTTTTATATTAATAATAGGATTTTTTTAAATAACAATTAAATCTTTTTGTTCTTGATTTCCAATTTTTATTGACTGTTATTTAGAATTGTATGTAAAATTATTCCTAAATAAAACAGTATATAATTCGAATGTTTAACTTATTCAAATTATATTGACATCCAAATTACATTTTTTTATACAATCATCATCATTATTATTATTTAATTAGAAATCACATACATTTAAACATCATTTTGTTAAACCGATATATTAAAAAAAATTCATGTAGATAGCAAGATAAATAAATTCAATCAATTCTTACTATTATTAGAAATAAATTGTACTAAGCCGCAGACGTTTCCATACTTTCATCAATTTGGTCTCCTTCAAGATCTTCATCACCATCTTCTTCGCCTTCCTTCTTCTCCGTGGGACGTTCGCATGCTTTGTCTAAAGGAGACACAACCACTCCATCCCAAACAGACATTTCTTTGGCAATGGATGAATTTCCTTCTAAGCCCAGAATATGTTTATATCCCCCATGTGCCAAAACACGTAGCAAAGTCTGCGCCGTCAAACAACAAACATCTTGTTGTTCCAGTGTCATGGCGGTGTGTACACGTATGTTACCACCTTCGCATGGATCTGTAATACCAGCAGATCCAGGTAGGAATAAACCAGCAGACAGCAGTTGGAAAACGCGTCTGAACGCCTGGTTTATTGGCAAAGCTTGACGACTTGGATTATTCATGATTGCATTATGTGCTAATAGATCTAGCATCCATGGTGTCATGGGTTCAAAGCCATCGAAACGAGAACGTAAATCGCGTAACAGTCGAATTAATACTTTTATGGATGAATGATGTGCGTTTTCTTCGAACCAACGCGAATGGCGAATCGCGGCCAAGTGGCTCATCAAGATTTTTTGATCTAAATGAATTTCAGGGTCCAATTTGCGTAGATTATGATGAATTGTTGTTACCATAACGCGAACGCATGCTTGGCTGTTACTGATTTCGATGCCCCGTTCGTTAACACAATGACTCAAAATATCGGCTTTAGTGATTATTTCATTTTTCATCAATGCTTTCAAGTCTTCTTTTACTTTATTTCCTAAAGCTTCAACTGCTTCTTTCGTTGGCAACGTTTTTAAAATAACTACGATATCAGCTACGTTGTGGCCAGTGACCATTGTTCCCTTCTTGAATGAGCCAACTTGACGAACTTCTTCCAATTGCTGAAATAAGAATTAATATTCTTTGATATATTGTGTACCATTATTTTAAAAAACAATTAATGGATTTCTACATACGCAAGCATCGAAACCACCTGGAGCGACGACAAGGTTGTCCAACACAGTTTGGATCTTTGTAACAAGGTTAAGAATCGCTGTTTGTTCAAGAGCGCTTGGTGATAAATCGGTGTTTCGTTTTAAAAGTGCTTGTGTAAAAGCTGTTTCATCTGGTGTTGGTTTCACCCGTGGAAATGTTGATTCACATAGCGTTAAATCGAAAGGAAACCGTGGAACAAATATTTTGTGTTTGAAAAAGCCGGGACGCCCCATTCCGCGACCCATACCTCTACCACGTACTCCACCTCGTGCCATATTTATCTAAATACATTCAATGTTACTTAAGTAATGATTTAACATACATGAGTAGAATAACTTACAAATAATTAGTTTTCTCTTAAAACGAAACAAACAGCCAAACAATAATGGCTTCAACAAAAGTATAAGTTATGTGAAGCTAGCTACAGTACAGTTACTAACTAAATTTTCGAGTAGAAATTCTAATCATAAATAATGAATACATTTTTTTAATAAAACTAGTATTTGAGCTTCAATTTATATAGTTCTTAAGTACTAAAAATAATACAAACAAATACATGTACAAATATATACTTAAATAAACAATTGAACTGTAATTGAGCTAGTTTAATACTGACTTTTATACCCAATGGTAGTTCTATGCACTAGAAATTAATTTCTAAATAAGCGACAACACTGAGCCAATAAAATTACTTCCGGGAAAAATGATTTTACATTAGTTGATTATTCGCTAGAACTCATCTTAATTTAAGTAGATCTATATAAATAAACAGGGGAAAACGTAAATTAAGTCAAATTAGATTTTACAAAAACACTACTCTTTGGCTTATATATTTACTTATTTCCTAACTTACTATGGATTGGAATTTCTTCAATTTTATTTTATGGAAATTCTATCCTCTTTATATTCAGATTACTTTAATTTTTAAATGATGCTCTAAATTTACTTTATATGTAGAAATAATGGGTCATCTTTCTAGAATAAACCAAATTCAATTACTAATTCTAACTGTTTATTTATGTTTGAAAAATATCTTTTAAATACAAATGATACAACCATTTACTCTGAAACGATTAGTATCTTAAAATAAATAGTAAATGCATACATTAGTTAATGATATTTGGAAAGTATGCACATAAATAACATTTAAGGAAAACCACAATCTGATATTCAAACTTTCATGTTTATCAGCAATGTGATCATAAATATATTTATCGAACGGGGAAAGAAGACAGTCAGTTGCAATACATGCAATCTGAACTTGCTAATAAGTTAGTTGTGCACTTTCTGTACCATAGTAAAGATACCCCGGTAAAAAATGAGTGGAATTTTGCGTGTTTCCCTTCGTTCAACAAGTTTACTACGAAACAATGTTAAATTATATAACAATCCAGTTAAGAATATATCTAAGGTATATTATTTGAAATAATAAATGCGGAAAAATTTAAATATTATAAACAGTGCAGTTTATAATTTAAAAAAAATAATTTCAGAGCAACGTACAATGTAAAGAAACAAGGGTGAATCCGTTTTCAATGGCTGGAGTATTTAAACACTATGAGGTATGTGTACGTGCAATTTTGTACGCAAATTATTATATTTACTTTTTGCTTATCTTACGATAAGATTATCAATATCCCGGCCTAACTTTTTTTAAAATCAATTGTATGATATAATTAATTAATAAATAACAACGTGTCAACATGTGTAGTTGTTACTAACAATTTAAGTTTCGGGAATGTATTCCATCTGTTTCGCGTACCGCTCTTAATTATTTATAATTTCGGTGTGATGGAGGATTTTTTTGTAACTATAGAAGCAGTTTTTGCAACCCCGTTTCCATGGAATATGGTGTATATCACGTTTTGTGTGTATGTAAGTATTTCGCACTAGGTATTAAATTATTGCGCGTTAACGTGATTTTTTCATTTTGACTTTCCTGCTAATATTTACACATGCACTGTGTAACTAAACAAACACTTGTATCCGTTCGCATAAACGGCGATACTATATTTTCCTTTTAGAATATACCATTTAAAATATATATATTTATCATATATTAATAAATAAAATAATGTAACACACTCTTGAGAGTGCATGGTAATATTCAACTCATATACCTTATCAATAAATAAATATTTGTACAACCAAAACATTATTAAATTTCTAATGTAATTAAAATTAAACTCAAGAAGAGATATTTGTTTGTATAGATTATTTGAGAAGAGATACCGCTTTTAAAGATTCAATATTTTTAATTTACCTTAAGGTTGCTTTAATTTCTATGGTGACAAATTTTATCACACATGTATGACAAAATGCTATCTTTATTATGACTACTATGATATTCCTTGTCGTTAAAGTCAAAATAGAATTCGCTTATTATTTTTATAGAAATGGTGGTTTAATTTAAAGCGATAATAAAATTCTATAAATATGAGTGTAGTATCATAATAAACAAGAACATTCACCTATAAGTAATAAATATAAGCTGAGTCTAAAATGGATGAATATAGATTTTAAAAAATGTTTGACTAAATTGTTAATTCTGACATTTCTTGAAATAATTACATTTTTGTCGCTTATGTAAGCAGCAATTAAACTTTATCGATTACTTTTCGAATGTCAAGGACTTTATTCTGAAGTGGAATATTTTTATCCTGTTTGGGGCATCGTTAATATTTACTGGGAATTCTCGCAAAACAAACCCGTTAATAGTTTGTATACAGACGCCGCATTTCTAAGTATATTTTGCATAAAATTATACGCTGTATACAAACATACACACCTCGTCACAAACTACTATGGAAACAGTTTTATTCCATTCTCTTAGAAACTTCACATTATTATAGAAAAATTGTCTAGTAATTGTACTTATATTTGCTAGATGAAAAATGGTAATACATTTTTATTCATAATATTGAAATATTATTTCTGCTTACTTAAACAAACCTTTACGTAAAACATGATTCATCTTTTATGGTTCATTGTTAATTCTATTTTTATATTTAAATCATATACAGGTACGCGCATAAAAATATTGACATATGAAAAACATAAACTACTAATTTATTATGAAATTTGTTCATGCTTATCAAGTAACTTATTGAGTATAATTCATATAAGACAGAAACTATATTAAATATTGGTAAACTTTTCACTTACCCTATATTATAAAACTTGTAGCCTGAACACATCGCACTTCATAAAGTTACCACTGTTCATTTATATTAAAAAATATATATACAAATCTGTAAAGTTCTACTGAGTAGTTGAAAATATTTTAGTTTACCACAAGATGGATCGATGATCATTATTATTTCAATGGTCTTTAAAGAAAGGGAAAAGCTATTTTGCTTTAAACGTCTACGGATTGACTTGAGTGCAAAATGTCTGTTCTATTATAGCAATCCATATTATAGATTAGGATAAAACCGCTTTTCGTGTTTGTTTTCGAACATTTATCATATTTATGTGGTTTATGTTAACTCATTAGTGTAGACGAGATAGTAAATTACTCGTTTTCGATATTACCTAACAGATACGAGTGTCTGGCTTGGAATACTAGGAAAAAATTGAAATTTAAATATATTATAAAGAATGAATGAATGTTTGAACAATATATGCGCTGATGAGAAGGGGAATCGGATGGTTATGTTATATATCTGCATTTGATAACGTTTTTAGTTATGGTGGCAAAAACGTTTGTATTTAATGGTAAATCCTAAATTAAAATGATCGAAATTTATAATAATTTGATTTAAAACATTGTAGGTACTACACAGTCTATTTGCTATAAATTTAGTCTTCATAAATATACTTAAAAACTATTCTTTAATATGTACATAGATATGTTTTAAAATCGATACAAATAATAAATAAATAGTAACAATTACACTTGAGTGATGTCCTCTGAAATATCACTGACTGGTCCTGTCGATATTAGTAAATTATCTCTAGGTTAATTATTATTATTTTTTATCAAAAAAGACGATGAATTTATTCGAGTAGTTTACAGTAATTAATAACAATAAATTAGATTTTGATCGCACAAACGGCATGCGTGCGATCGATTCGAATCAGGAAGACTGAAGGCAAGGCATGACTTGCAGCCAATTTTTACACAAACACTAACGTACAAAGGGGTTTCAGGGGGTGTTTTTTTTTAAATTTGTATTCACAAAACACCTATAACATTTTTTATGTATGTATATAGATGAATGCCAATATTATTATCATCGTCGTCATTATCCCGATCGAGCCCCAGCGGCGTGCCGTCACCGCCACGTCGATTTTAGTTTAGTAATTATCTCGTTATTATATTTATATTAATCGATCTGGTCAAGTCAATAATTTTATTATTATTTCTGTCACAGTATAAACCCGCAAATCTATCACAACTAGTTTCTGAGCAAATGTTAGAATAAATAAAACAAGAACATCCGTTATTTGCTTCATAACCAAAGGTTAGGTGAGGTTTGGATAAGTTATATTTAGATAAATGAAGTTGGATTTAATTAATTTTGATATAGGTACTGTTTAGAGTTTAAATTTTGTTTTAAATATATTTGGCGGTAGAGACGTAAACAAAAGTAAAGTTAATTTATACATTCCGTGTATTGTGTCTAATAAAGTGTAATTTGTTGTTTTGTTTATTTGTTAGAATAAATTTGATATTGATTTATAAAACGACATTCTTAACTAGTTTTGATGAATTTCAGGTTGAAACTGTAACATAATATCTACAAATACACGCATTCGTTCATTTCTAAAAAAAATATATATTATATTAAACATACAGATAGAGAAAAGTGAGTAAGACAATAATCACGCGCCACGCAATTATATACAACATTTGTACCTGCATTCACACTCACGAATAAATCAGGTGGATAATACTGACGTTGTCGTACGAATTCATTATAAGTAAATGTACGCATAATAGATGTGTATGTGGATCTATATTATTCTAAACAAACACACATACTCAGTACGCACATATTTACGAAAGCAACTATCAAAAATTCAAGGCAAATGATTTTCGTATAAAATGATAGCCCGTGTTCAAATTTGCACTTCTTTTTTAAATTACACATAATTCATATCAATATCTTTATTTTTACTTTGTTTGATTATTTATTAATTAAGTACTAAATGTTTAAAAATGACACAAAATTGTGTAGTGTGTTTATGTGTGTGTAAGTGTGAATATAGTGTCGTGGTCCGATATTTAGGTTGGTCATTTTTATATGCAGTCGACGGTCAAACATGATACGAGAATAGTAAAGTCGGTGTGGTAAATATGTTTCTTTTTTAAAAATTGTTGTGTGATGTATAAGGCACGGAGCGCGACTAACTAGATATATATGTATAACTAAACAGACACACAGACCGTGCAAGTGAGTGACCAGACTGTTATCACAGAAAGCGGTGATTAGAACTAGTTGTACAGGTTAATAATAATAATAATAATCAATAAGTACCATATTAAATATATATGTATGTATATATAATTATACATGATGATAATTAATAATAATAAATATATATAAATACCAAAAATGGTAGGTAGTAATAATGATAATAATAATAATAAAATTAGCAAACGCACGCGCGCACACACACTCAAGTCACGGAGAGAGAGTCAAACCAGCAAACACTAGTGCGACACACTAGCGCGCTGATTTTAATCATCAAAAGCTCTGAAACTGAAGAGGCAAACCAAGCAAATAATCAGTACAAGTCAAAAAGGAGTATTTTCGTTACTTTGATCAAGCAGCCTTTCTACTTTATGAAACTACTTTATTGGAAACGGCTCCACTACAGTGCAACTGCGGCCGAGCCGACACTCTACTCTACACACAGATACATCCAACGAACACTAAATAAGTAACTATAGGTAATCTAATAAATACAATACTTATTATGAAATAGCTACGAGTTACTTGTAAAATACATAGGAAAAAACAGACTAATAAAACACAAACGTCATCTAGTGACATGTTAATAGGATAAAGGTGTTGTATCAAACAGTCCGTCGACACATCAACTCTATTGGCTCTTTTCAGACCAACCCTCTGAAACAATATGTTACTGTATACCTAAGCTGTATTCCTTATAACATCTTACGACCAATCATATATCAGTATAATATGTAAAACGTAGTCTTTCAATGACAATTAATTATTTTAATCGAATTTAAATTTGATTATGCAAAATTACAAAAACTTAGTAGATAAAAGAATACGATTTGTATGTATATAAACATACAGATGTAATGATTGTTAATATCAACATTCATTTTAACTAAACTGATTACAATTGCCTTACTGGTGTTAGAAAGAATACAGCTTATACTGTTCGCACACACGTATTTGTGTACGATACAATATAATATTACTTTTAATAATATCAATATAAATACAATTGTTTTTGTTTTAATCATTATTACTATGTATGTAGTATATGTTATGGTAATAGTCACTATGTCTTTTTTATTTATTACTTTTTCCTTTTTTTTTTTTTTGTTAAACACGGAACGAAAATCAGGAATCTCTTTACTCGCGTTACATATAGAATTGAATACAAAAATAGAGGGTTCTTCTTACTGCTTCTCTTACTCTTATTGCTGGCAATTAGATAATGTACAAGTATTGTCGCCACACGGGAGCACACGCCACGTCTTTAACAACAAAAACGTTCTGCGTACCCGTTCGCAGTCGATGTCCGACTCGGCGGTCTCTGATTCAGCATCTGAGACACGCACGGTCGCACCGTGGCAGCTGCGTTTAACCTACAACTACAAATAAATACAAAACAATGCTATTTTAACTGATGGTAGAGACAAAAATTATTCAAAACAAAATTACGAGGCGAAATTACAACAACTTTATACCACGATACGACCACCAGATTATTCTAGAGTGATTATTAATTTAGAATAAGAAAAAAATAAAACTAAAAACTCCACAAATCGCTGGAAATAAAATATTAAATCTTGTAGTGCATGACTACCCAAACCCCCAAGCTAATATGATGTCGAATAGAATTTGCTCGGTGACCTTGGGCCAACTACTCATGCATTCAAATTGAATCGCGATTTATGATATGAATAAGTACAAGATATATCGAATCATTTAATCACAATTAGAAAAGACGACACAAAATGGCTAATATGCATCATATGGTATAAAGTTATTGTGGCAAGAGAAGACATGTCGGCCATCTTCCACCAATCGTAAAAATGATGGCGTACATGTGTTCTGTCGGGGCCGCCTTTGCATTTGAAATAAAAATGACGATGACGGCAACGTACGGGACAATTTGATTGTGAGCTACTAGAGCAATCGTGCCAGATCAATTTCATGTGTGTTGATTGACTAGATCTGTCGATGCAGTAACAATAAGTACAAAGAAAGTAAATTAATTAATAAATGGGTGGGCGGAAAAAACAACAGAGTAAAATTTGGCAAGCTTATGGCGCGCGATCTACGACAAACGAACAAGTTTGGGAGACGTGAGATCTTAAGTACTAAAAACATTCTTTCTTCTTTCCTTAAAAATTGAGATCCAATGAATGTATATTAATTAATTCGAACATACAAACAACCATGTAACAATGATGTGTCGTTTACGTTTATTGCCAATGTATTCGTACAGGAAGAGGAACTAACATGATAAAGGGTACACTTGATTTTGAAAGTGAACGATAAAAATGAATATGAAATGAGATGAAAATATAACATGTAAATGAGTTGAATGAAATGGTAAATGAGATGAGAATGATGGTGATGATGAAAAATAATAATAATAATTCGTTTAGACATGGTTGCTTGTTCGGGGGATATACACGATAGTTACTTTAGTTTATACAACATAGCTCTTAGAAAGATCACTACAAATTTCATACTTAAATTATCAAGGTACACAACACATGTGACGTACCAACTAGGGAACTGTCTCCGCCAAATCGCGGAGACGTGCTTATAATACTGCTTATTGCGAGTTATTGCTTAATGCTATATGAGCAGAAGCCGTCAATGGGAACCGGGGGTTGTGATGATGGGAGGTACGGCATCGGGAACGAGACATAATGTATCGTAAATGTTGATGCACTCTTCCCGAATCTACCGTTTCACTATCATCAAATAAGTTATTACATATTTATCCACTATTTACACAACAATGTGAGTGAAAATAGTCTCGTATGTATGTTTGTATATATAATATATATATATATATATATATATATATATATATATATATATATATATATATATATATATATATATATATATAATGTCATGTATGTATGTAGATTTATCATTAATATCATATTTATATTTATTTATATATATATATATATATATATATATATATATATATATATATATATATATATATATATATTTATATATAAGACAGGCACGAATGCTGTCAAATGCCACTGACAACTGGAAATGCAATTTTGGAAGTCCAAGGAACATATGAATAGTTCCACACGACAAACAATAACTTATAATATAAACTAATAATTAATAAATTAACAGAACGGGCAAAACGGAAATGAGCGCCGGCTTCAAACATACATGCCCATGCCGTACATCGAGCCCCAGTCAACGCCTTGGAAACTTGACATGTCTACATTCGTCAAATTATATCCTTGGTAGGGGCTGGCTGCGACCTGCGGTGGTAGGGTAGGTGCGGCAGACGCTGTCTGTGGCTGCGGATTGCCACCGGCGGCAGCGGCCGCCGCTGCTGCTGCACCGGCACTAACACCAGGCATTGGGTACGGTGCGTATCGGTAGCTAGCTAGTGGTGGGTACGCACCAAACAGTTTGCCATAACCGGCGACTGCCGCCGCGTTCTGAGCTTGAGCGGCAGCGGCTGCCGCGGCTGCAGCTTGAACGTGCGCCTGCGCTTGAGCCACAGCCAATTGGTTTGCGGTGGCCATTGAGCCGGCAGGCGGTGCAGCCATTCGCATTCCCAGTCCGCCAAGCATTAGTCTTTTGCCCAGAAGTTGGGCAGCGGGTTGGACCGCTTCTTTGGGTTGTGCTTTTTTGCACTCGACTTTCTTGTTTTTTATGGTATGGAAATGAATTTCGCATACACGATCCACGACATCTTCATTCTCGAATGTTACGAATCCAAAGCCACGGTGACGTTTGGTCTGCTGGTCCATTAGCATGACCGTTTCCTCAACTTTGCCGAATTGATTGAAATACGCTTTGACTTCTTCAGATGATGTGTCTTGACTGACTCCACCAACGAATATCTTCTTTGTTTTATTCGGTTGTTTCGGTCTGTTCTTAGGGGTAGCATGTTTTGGGTCTATCTTTTTGCCATCTAACGTATGTATAGGCACTTTGAGAACATTATCAACACTCGATGGTTCTGCAAATGTGATGAATCCAAAACCTCTGCTCCTCTGTGAACATAAAAACAAAAACCAAAATGTTAAGCCTAGTAAACAAATCGGTCAATAGATGAAAAAAAGTAGCTTCTTTGTTTGTGTGTATGCTGTAGTAAATAGGTTACCTGTGTAATGGGGTCTTTCATGATAAGAACGTCTGTAACGGTGCCGAACATGCCGAAGTATTCGCGCAATTTATCGTTGGATGTCTGCCAGCTGAGGCCACCGACAAATAATTTACCCGGCGCCGGATCTCCATTGTTGGGCGTGGAACGTCCTGAGGAACTTGAATGGCTTCCACCGTTCATGACCGGGACTAAGCTGTTGTGCAAATCGTGCTCCAGCAATCCATTGCCATCCATGCCCGGTCCACTGCGAACACACAAATATATCTGTTAAACATTTTGTTCTTTGTTTGCAGTTGCTACCCTTGGTCGGCATCATAGTCGCCAGCATGGCAGCGCTTGGAGTCTATTCCGTATACTTTTGCAATACCAGAAATGATGTGCAGTAAGTATATATATATACGTATTATCATTTAATAATTTAAACGCATGGCATAGGTTATAGATATGGTAAAATTTAAAGTTGCGAAGATAAAATGTATGTTCCGGCATACGTCAGTGATACGGGGGCTGGGGTGGAAGGCTATGTATAGAATAGAAAAAAAGTATTTTACGACGGCTGGCAAAAAGTGAGATCGCGCGGTCTTTTTCTGTTTCAGGTTCCGTAAGAGGCCGGAGTACGATAGCATGGATCTACAGAAACCGCCTGTGCTCAAGGTGAGTGTGAGAACGAAGGGTGAGTGAGTGAGTGAACGAACGAGCGTCGTGCCGCGCCACAGATCAATACGCAGGTCTACATCGCGCGCACACACCGCGAGGCCGACCGATATGCACGACGGCCGTTTGCGAGGGCACGAGCGAATACACGTACGACACATCACGGAGACCGAGGGATGGATGGACGGACAAACGAACGTACGTACATACATACAGAGGGTGGGGTTCGGAGTAAAGAGGGACACCAGCGGGGCTGCTGCTATGCATTAGTGATGTTATGTGTGGGGTGCGGCCGGGGCGCGTGTGGCGTCGGCGCGTGAGCGTCCGTTGCCATAGCGTCGGGACGGCGGCGGCACTGACTGAGGGGTTCGCTGATCTCGGATCCCTCCCCCCGGCTCAGTCAGTGCCCGTTTGCCGTTGCCGACGCCATCGACGCTCTCTCGCCTAGTCTTCGCTACAGACCACATCTCTACAATACTATCTACACTTGCTCCAGTTTGCAAGTGCACAAGTACATTCGTTTACTATATTCGTTCGTTCATCCAACCATTCATCTGTCTGTCTGTGCATCGTGATTCGCAAACCGCCATCGATAGCATCTCAACATCGCGGGCTGTGATATTGTCCTGTCACAGCAGTACTGACAATGAGCTTACTGCTGTCTCCGGACATGACCACAGCCCCGATGAATCGGCTCAGCATTCAACAAGAAAAACACCCGCAACTATAATTCTAATAAACACAAAATACACGAGCGAGAGCAATAGACCTACAGGTAAACCGACGGAATGTGCACAAGCATCGTAGTGAAACACGCACCCCAATATCTATAAGTGATACACGTATCTAGTAGTTTCCCCAATTTACTAAACATAAACCTGTAGTAGAATGGTACAAGTTCCATGTTTCCTCTCTCATCTACAATGCACATCAAGAAACGTAGTCAACTTATTATTATTATTATTGTAAATAGTTCTATCTATATAAATGTATGTATGTACATGCGTAGTTTCCTTCCATCTATGCCCAAACTCAGCAAGCACCAGTGTACATTTTATTTAGAGAATAACTACATAGATTTGCTACTCCTAAATTCCTAAAATGACAAACCTCTGCTAACTGCTATAGATTTTCTGTGTATGTATGTATGTACCTATATGTATGAATGTATGTTGTATTGATTACACATCAAACAAGTCGTACGCGCACGAACTTTCCAACTTGCCTAGTAGAATAAATTATTTCCAAAATAACGCTCATAGTTCTTTTATTGATGTAAAAATGGAATCAAGAATGTGCTGATCGTTTAGTACCTATAGATACATATTCGCAAAAATAGATTTTATAGGGGTAGTCTGCCATTGTTGTTGTTCATACAAAAACAGGGGGTGTTTTCACTATCGGTCGATAATCGAGCTTGTGCGAATTTAGTTCTGTGGTTGTCCGCGCGGAGCTCTGTCTCCGAGACAGGAAGCGCCATCGAGCAGTTATCATTGAAAATAGGCGCGCGCGCACTTCTACACGGGTGTGGTACAACACGCGCGTTTCACCCAAACTCTTGTTGAAATTTTGCAGGAAGACGAACGATTTTGCTAGACAATAGGCACAATGACGCACACACACAGATATATACACCGTGAATAGGGGAGACAGAATCATTGATTCTACGAACGAGGAGTAGCATTTCCGTAACATATCATCCCCTCGCGATTCGATATCGGTCTACAACAATCCCTCTTGAGATTTCGTACGGACAATAGACGAATTACAAACACGCGTTCACTATAACGCGCTCGCTTGCCACCTCCCGAAAATTTAATGCGTGGAAATCGTTTTGGAAAATAGTATAGCGTTGGGGGTTGCAAATTGTAATTATTTTTTTCGCTCACATGACAAGCATTCATATTTTAGGTTTTAATTTAAAATTTAAGCCAAATGTTGCCTTTGAAAATGTTTCCATCAACAAAGATGGGACGGAGGATTCATTTTAAATTACTTTACAAATAGACATAAACAGCTAATTCATGTTATTAAATTGTCATAAAATATGAATTAAAACCAATATTTGTTTAAGTGAAATTTCGTTGTTCATTAAAATATAATTTATAAGTGCAAGTAGCTGTCATTCAAAACATTGTATCATCAAAATGTATAGAATATAATACCGAGTTCGAGTTCCCATATTAATATACAACATGGAACCAAAAGCATGTGCTTTTGGCATATGAATACATTAGCGTAATACTTTAGTAAATGATGTTTAATTAATTCTAAAGAGAGAGACAGGTTTGATTAAAATCAATTAATACATGTATAGGGAGAACACTCCACAACGTATTTATTTGCGAATCATAGCAAGCACTAGATATGGTCGTTTGTGGAACTAACAAGAGGTGGAGATGAATGATTTTCAAGGTTTATTAGATGATTTAACGAAAATAAACATGTAGTATCATCATTTTAACAAGCCTTAAACTTAAACTCCATCAAACATCATTAAAACTATTGTATAAGTTGGTTTGGGTGAATATTTAGAGTCGTAATATTTAATTCTAAAAAAATAAACTTTTCGTAGAAAGTTCTACAAAACGAAGTTCGATTTATTTTACATAAATTATCTGCTATTATAATTAAAGCCGAAATTGTTTGATGAAGTTTGGTGTATGGTATGGAATATGATTGAGACATCCCTTTGGGGCTAGTTTGCAACTTTACCGCTAGCGCTTGCGTCGCATGAATCGCTAATAACAAGTTTGTAGTCGTTCGTAATTCGATATAGTATAATAAATATAAATAATGTCTAACAAACAATGTGCGGGCTACGATTAAAATATTGCTTGTTCAAAAACCATACGCTAAGTGAACCCAATCTACGCTTTTAAAACTAAAACACATTTCTTCAACCTACAGTCTCTTGTAATTGATAAATCGACAAGTTATTTTATAGGTGGGATGTAAAACACAACTACTGTTGATCTCTATACGATAAATATAATAATTAAATGAATAAGTGCGGCACACCGGTTGTTCTTAAATGACATTTTTGATGAATTAATGATGCTTCTACAATCCCATATATGTTGCTTTCGCCACATTAGTTACACAACAGTAGGACACACTATAATACTAAAGGGACTTTCGTTAATTTAAATCTATAGTGTTATATAATATGATGCAGGAATTGTAGTTGTAGGTAGATGTATTTATACGGAGGAGAAGCATGCGTTGTGTAATCATCAGTATAGGTTGGTTAGTGAGGAATTGATATGTTTAGGATTAATATTCAAATGCATTCGTATTATTAAGTGCGTAACGTACAATAGTATAGAAATCGCTCACGTGGAGCTGTCGTCGTTGTTCTACGTTCTGATTGGTTGAAATTCAAGGACATACAATTTTTAACGAATCAGCAAATAGAACAGCGACTATTGAACTGCTTCTGTAGCTTAGTTAACAAATTAATTTGAAATGTTAGTTTTTCTTGTAATTTTTAAATTTCTTCTATGGTAAGAAATAATACGAATGATGCAAAATAGGTGACAAGAATGAGATGTAAGTGTCTAGTGTTATTGGATGGATGGTAATGCAATGACTCACAGTAAATTACGAATTGTTAAACAATACCTAAACATTGACCAGATAAGATTTTCGTTCTAGAGTTATTATAGAAATTAGTGAGCAGTGATCAACCAACGAACCAATTATTACGATGGATACACATGTTAAAACGTATATCTATTGCGGTGTAGTATTATATTATATAGAATAATATAAGTGAGATAATAATAATTTACGTTTATATAAAGATAATAATAAATATAATAAGATAATATATATTTATAAGTAGATAATACTAAATAAAGAAAACAGGCAAAATGGTAACGAACGTCCGAACGGCTACGCTACGTTCTCAGGCTGCTCTACAAGGCGCGCGCCTGTTGTTACCTTCTGCAGTGGTGCGGCGCTGCGGTCGGTGAATGGCGCGGGCATCTTCATCGTCTCCACCAATCAGAATGCGCGGCGCGCTCTAATACAGCGCCAGCTGACACAATCAAATGTATCAGTCAGTCACAGAGATTATGTTTGTCCTGCCTGCCTGCCTGCGACACAATTCAATCACAAATCATCATCATCAGCATCATCATTTAGCGACAATCTCTGAGGAACAAAACAAAAGAGTAGTCTTTTTTCTCTCTGCGTTCTCTACTCTCCCCCAATCACTGGCTACACAACACATGTCTACTTATTTTCTGATTATTAATTAATATTATATTACAAATAGTTATACATTGAAAATTACGGAAGAATCCAACCAAAAGGCACCTAAAGCAACAAAAATTTTGTTTTTAAACTATTTTATATATATATAGTATATAAATCACGCTATTTTATTTATACATATTTATAATATACGCTTTGGAATTGTCTGTGCAATTAAGCTCTAAATATTGACGAAAAAATCGAAATTATACTCTGACATTTATTCGATGATTACAATTTTATTTCAAATATAAAATCAATCAATAGATGCAATATAGTATTTTTTTTTTTAAAACTAAGCAGCTATAGATTAATTTATATACATATAAGTATATATAAATTAATTGAGTAAACTAGTGATTCTAAAATTAAGTAATTTCATCCATTTAGAATGTTTCAGAGTCATCTATTAGCAGGTTTTTTTCGTCAATGTACTAAACCGAATAAGATACAATTTACTCGCGATATTGTGAAAGCCACGCTCTATAAATAAGACTTCATATGTTTGAATTATTTTAAAATTAAACTAAAGCATGCGCTATTTTCACTTTTTACATGGTTAAAAATTTCGTTTGTAAAATTACAAAATTACTACACACAACGATAACTAAAAGGGGCACATAATTACATTGTAAAACAAAAAAGACACACTAGATAAATATAGGTATATGTAGGTATATATTTCAATACTTATATATATATATATATAATAAAAATGAAAGCTAAATATTATGACACTTCCGTTGGTATCGCGCACGCGCATTAATTAATATAAATTAGTAGGGGGTGCAAATCGTTATTTTAAGGTAGTGTGTACTAAACATTCGGAGTACTACAGATTTGTTTCAGCATGCATCACAGTTGTATTAGAATATTATTTACAATTTTTATTTCATACCCGTATTTAATAAACCTAAAGAAATCTTAAATTTTATTATATTCTTGAAAAATATATTCAATTTTGCTACACATTTATATATGCCATGTAACATTTAAACATTTCATATATTGTTATTTATAAGAAATTTTAAAGTTTATATTTATTTTCAGATGGTGTCAACAATTGACTACAAGGAATTTCAACCCTTAACTGAATTGGAGAAAGTTTATAAAGAAATGGCTGAAGCTGAAGAGGATTTGAAAAAAATCGACGGCGCCTAAAACTGAAAGCAGTATCTATGCTTATATCTAGTATAAATGGAAACAATATATATTTGATTTATAATCAAGCACACTAATTATACTTAAATTTGTTACGTCTCGGCAATACAAATATGTACATTTTGATGTATGTAATAAATTCTAAATTTGTTGCTACTTAAACTAGTTTCACACGATTTATTTATAACAAATGTTATACTTATTCTTCGGTACGTATTTAATTATTTGTATACGTATTTAATTATTTGTATACGTAATTGAATTAAAATTTACTGTGGAAAAAAAAATATAGGTATTTCAAAAATTGTAGTACACAAATGTTACGCCTGATTTGTACGAATAAGTTTGTTTTGATAAACGTATATGAGACACTGTCCAATTATTATGCTATTCAGGTGACAGTTTAAAAGATTATAAAATCACAAGCCAAAATATGTGACGACACTAGCGCCAATGTATACCTGAACCTGACACGTCAGGCAGTTGTAATGAAAGCCAAGAATCCGAAAATATAACGCATTGTTTCACGCACGCCGTTCAATAACTATTTTTACGACATAAACGTCATTTATAATGATCCTGTAATAGCTTACACGCTATTTCGAATACTTATACTAATGTGTTTCATGTGTGAGAAGCATTTGTAAATTTTATGTTAAATATATATCTAGCATTTATTTCATTATTCATTTAAATCTAAAGATAAATGTTCGGTTATAAATTTGAACAAAGAATTTATTTTATAATTATACAAGTTTAAAATATGGCAGTATATTCATCCATTGTGTTTTCAATTATGAATTTATGTATACATTAATTGTTCTTTATGTTATGTAACTCTCAAGTGGTGACGTTGGTTTAATAAATATTTAATATAATTTTTTTATATATATATATATATATATATATATATATATATATATATATATATATATATATATATATATACATATATAAGTATAGAATATTTAATACCTATATAAATTTAATTAATCGATTTATTTTATTATGGATTTTAATATTAATTTACGTAACCATTTCTTTAATTTAGAATTAACTTTAATAAATATAATACTACTTAAGTGAAACGAAATTAATTTCGTTGCAAACTAATTTCGGCTACCATGATAGTGAAACAGATGATTTAAAAGATAATCTACCTAAAGTATCACTTTTTACGGTGATTAAAGCCCATTAAACCAGATAAATATAATTTCGCTTTCAAATGCGACATGTAGCCTGCAGCTAGGACATGGCGTCAGCTGACCAAATTACATAAACAAATGTGGCTATGAACCAGTCAACCATTCACACGGCATCACGTAAACCCGTTTGGGGAGAAAAATAAAACGGTCATACGCACACGTGAAAAATCCAGATGAACAAAGGAACGAAACCAGAGCCGGCTAGGCGCTTTTTTATCTGAGAAGAATAAGGACAATACGAGTTTTGCTTGTGTGCTTCGGGCCATATTGTTTGGCACCGTGTAGAATATAATAGTTAGGAGAAGAAAGAAGATCGCATACTGCAGCAGCATTGGTTGCCGTTCTGTGATCGTCGAAGCGGAGCAGGTAGGTAAGTTAGGTTAGACTGCAGGAACCCGGGTTGTAACTGCGTGTTAGTAACCGGGGTTTCAGGGTTAACACTTCGGTCGGGTCGGTACAGTCGGTAATAAAATATAGAACTGCAAATCAGCTACGCTACGCTACGAAGTACGCACTAAAAAATGTTTACAGTGGCGTATCTCCAAATACGAACACCTCTAGACGGTGAAATCAGTGTTCAATACATTTCAGTTACTAAATTCAAGGAAAGAAACAAATTATTTTTAAAATTAAGATTTATTATTTAGAAAAACGAATGAATTAATAAAGTAGGTTTACAACACACAAATGCCTTTAGCATTAGTTGCGTTAATGCTTGAGGAGGCTTGGGATATCTCTTGAAGTACGGCTCTGATTGGATTTAAAATACGAACGAATTCAATTGAGCACCTAGACAATATGTGTGCTAAATTTGGTTAGAATGGGTTCGGTACTTTCAGAGAAGAAGATGCGACAACATTTAGTCTTACTAGCGAGCGAGTGACCAACCAAATATAAAAGATATTTACATTTTTGGAATCAAGGCGCTGTAAGATGAATTTCTGTGAAAATTTGTTTGAATTTAAACTTGTGATCATAAAGAAAATGTAAGGCACATTTCTAAAAACAAATCTGTTTTTATTTTGCTTTACACCAATTTCCAAGATGGAACATTGCCATTAGAAACGCAATTAAATATTGTTTGCTTTTGTGTAGAAATCACAAGTTGAACACCAAAAAGAAAACTCATCTAATTAAAACCAAAAAAACAGATTGCAACGCTGATATGCACATTTTTAATTCCCGGAGGGCTTTCATTACAGTGTTCAAAGGGTACAAAAAATCCCTTTTATGTTGTTTAATAAGTTTTTCTTCCGTATTGATTATTGAAAAACGTAACACATTCATTCGTTACTGTCTAACTAGTGAAAAGCCGTGTTTACACAGCCCTAATTGTCATATAGGTACAATGAGTTGTTTGTTATTTAATGTATACTGGATAAGAGCTATAAGCAGTGCCAATATGATCTACTAAAAGAGTAATTTGCACCAACTGCATATGTTTAATAAAACAAACGTTGCATTTGGATTACTCTGTTATTAACCCTACGCCACTGATAGTAGTTAACGAAAAATAAGACGGGAATCCGATGCGCGTAGCGACCAACGCAACAAAACGTAAATATAAACAACATCATGCGGCCGCATCGCCGTTAAAAAACACTTTTACAAATCGTGGTTATATTTAAAACAAGAGAGCTTATGTTGTAGTAGTCAAGTCAAGTGAACTCTCAAGAAAGACAGATGTACATACGTTGCTGGCTTGTCTTGTCAGAGGACGAATACGCTTCAGCTGCGCCGCGTGTGCGCGATATATACATCTCCAAAATATTAAAATATTATACCATGCTAGTACCAAATACTAAAACAACAATCAACTGTAACAACACTGCCAAAACAACAGCAGCCGAAACAATAACGGTGCCCGAATCTAATCATGGATGAGACATTTATGTCCGGTGGTTAATCCGAACAGACATTGTTAATTTAACATCATTTGTGTAAGGCCACGCATGAAACATTTGTTTTATTAATAGTGCAATAAAGGAGATTAATGCAAAAAATTCATTTGTTATTGTATGGAATTATTTCATATTATAATTCATATTTTTCGGTATATATATGTATCTAAAATTATTCAAGAATGTTATCAAATTCTGGGATAAATCTATATGAATTTTGAACTCAAATTCATATTACGGAATGTTCTAGTAAAAATAGAATAATATGTATCTTCATCGTACCTCAGTTTAAAACAAAGAATTACCTTTGTTTCCAACTACAAACATCAATGATTACGCTTGTAAAAATGATCACTGATGTCTTTACAATGCATTGTTATTTGTTGTTGTGTTATTAACACAATACAGAGTTGCGCATTAAATTGCCCAAATTATGAGTAGAGTTTCATTGCGTGCCCTTAAAAATGCAACCACCGAACGAAAAAGCTCGACTTAAAACCAAACTTACCCGATAAGTGATATCGGCGGCGGTGGTATTCCGTAAGGAAACACTTTTGGTCCTGCAGCAGGATTCTCGAACAACATTTTCGCACACCGTTTCGCGCACAGAACAAAAACCACAAATAAACAACACAAAGCAACAAAATGCAGCGGAAACCTCTAAGTATAAAAACAGCGAAGGTAGAGACTTAAGACAGTAAAGAACGTTCGCTGACACTGAACGAAAACTACTGAACGCATACAAAACAACACGCGGGCAGAGAGTTCACCCCGTGACGAGGAAAAGTGAGACAGAGTACCAGACAGACAGAGTAAGTGTGGGGGTAAGAGAGAGAGAGTGAAACTGCACACACGACACGACGAGTGCAAGCTGTTTGCGGCAGGACAGGACGGGTCTGCTGTTCGCCCTTACATCGGTTGTAGGCCGGCTGCAACTCTATAACAGCCTAACCTAACCTAGGCTGAACACACGGTACGGCTGCACACCACATGCTGCTGCTGGTTGTCGTTGTACTTGTGCCCTGGTCGACCAGCCGGCCCTCTCTCACCGGACACAGCCGTCATGTAGAAAACCGCGAACCCACACACACACACATACGATCTACATATAAAACATTTATAATTATTGAATGCTGCAGCCCTGAACTACAATGATACTATCTCGCTATACAACGGAATCTAATCGATTTATTGAAATTTTCATTCAAATACGTAAATGGAGTCTACTACGAGTATAGTCGCCAATCGAGGATTAGTAATAATGGGAATTGAAATATATACACTATTCGAAAATTGTTTTCATGGACGATATTGAAGAAAATGATTTAATTATTTGGTAGCCTGAAATATTTATTTAAAGCATCCAACTGAACAAGTTCTGAAAATGGCAAACAATCTCTTGGTACGAGAGAATTATTTTAAGAAAACCTGAACTGTTACTACATTCAGAATTCAGTGCAGAAGTAGCAAAATGCTGCCGCCATTGAAGATATATCAGATTAAATAATAAAAGCATTTCACATATGTAAGGATAGAATTAACGTTGTCGAAAAAGTAGACTGAAACCCAGAAAATAATACTATAACGAACGGGTGTTTAATATATTTTACGTTAGGGTAGGCATCCAATCTAATCCGTAGAGACTAAAATAAAATGATTCCCTGGATTGCTGCTGAAAGATAGTGCTTAAGTATTTGGGCCCAAACGCATTAGATCACCGAAAATTGGATAAACTTTCATTTGGCTAAAATTTGAAGTGCTCGCACATTATTTAGTTCTATTACGTCAAAAGGGAAACGCTAAGAGTTTCGTTCTGTGTACCCTATTTCAGACGTTTTTCTGCGTTATTCTTATTGCTGCTGTACCACGGCGGCACCCCTGTGCAGCTGCCCTTGTAACGCTCCCCGCTCGATGCGTACGGGGGGGCACTCTCATTGTGACCCACCCTCCAGTCGCACCCCGCTTACGGATAATTCTTCAACGAAAAGCACCCCCTGCTGTACACTTTAACCCCCTTGCATGCTCTAGCTTACACCGGTTCCTCGAACAAAGGGCGAGAACCACCTCTCACGAAAGAGGACATTCCCAAGGTTAACCATTAGTTTACTCAGAACGACGAAGTACATGCGTTTTTAAACATTCAATAACGGATCTTTTTATTGTTCAATGCTTAATGCAATGAATCGGATCAAGGGGGTTTTGGAGAATGTAATATAATATATTCCCAAGAGATTTTAGAAAAAAAATTACGGTAAAAAGTCTAAATTTAGCGTCAAAACTAAGCTGTTGCCTTGACGTATGTACCCAATTTTAAAAATATATTACCAGCCGAGCAATACTGTATTTCCTGAAGATCAAATTATATTAGGTATTTCTTTTGAAATCGCAGCATCAATATATCGGCACGAGAACTATTCCCATAAG
The DNA here is from genome assembly GCA_018344505.1 of Nebria ingens riversi. Lineage (NCBI taxonomy): Eukaryota > Metazoa > Arthropoda > Insecta > Coleoptera > Carabidae > Nebria > Nebria ingens. Next base: position 248,556 of record JADQWA010000011.1, on the reverse strand, counting down.
ATATCTGTGTACGTTTGAAGTTTCGTGAAATGTGCCGAATCGAGTTCAGAGTCAATTCCCTTCATGCCAGATCGAAAAGCATACAACGTCCATACAAGTCGCGTGATCCAGTTTTGCAGGAGGGCAGTTTGATTTGCGTTGAAGCGAGATTCTCACGCGAGGGTGCCGTACTCTATGTAACGCCCTTACTTTCAACCCTACATACATACATACATATATAGATACGCAGAACTTGATTCTAAATCATATGTAACCAACACATACAAATACGTTCACGTGTACAAAAGACGCAACCTGTTTACATAAGCATATCACCACAGTCGTAGTCATCCGTAATGTCACTACAGACTACCTGGTAGATGTTCAAATATAAGACTTTAAATTAGAGCAAAAGTAAACGAAACGTATAAATATACACTCCAATGAAAACACTTGAGTTTCAATTTTGTTGCTTTAACCTTTATAAGTAAATTGTACAAGAACACGAAAATCTTGATATGTTTAAACGCTCTTGTATGTTGTATATTTGAAACATATACTCGGATTAGATATTGGCAAAATACGGATAACTACAAAATGTATCGCTTTCATTTCATCATATTTATTGATTATCTTTGATAAGGGTAAAAGTACTGTCGTAATGATTGATATCAAAACTTGTAAAAAGCATCAAAACAAGCAACAAATACTAGTTAGGTTGAAAAGGAGTCATGATAAATATATATGAGAACTTAAAAAACAAGTTGTTTATAACGTTATATTATTATATCACTTTCTCCTCTGTCCCATATATTTTCGTTATAGGCGAAAATGCAGAGTAGTTTTGCATAAATTGGTCGTTCTGTAAAAGAAACTACCCTTGGAAATGTTCACCTCATACCCAGGTATAAATAAACAGCGAGTAGTGGTTTCTGTATGCCTTTAGAAATAGCGCCACTTTGAATTGACGAACCCTGAGATGAAAAACCAAAATGGTCACGTGCGTATACAAGTACAGTCATGCTAAGAGTAACGTAAATCGACATTCGTTCGAGAAAGAATTATACTGCTGTCAGGTGCAAATAAATATATACCTATTCCAATGTTTTTCACATATGGCTTGAGCAGCTGTTCCATCACTACCTTTGTTCTGTGTTGTCATGAACTTTTAAAAATATTGTACTATTATGTGGCCTATAAAGTTACCCAGTTTTATGTAAGACATGATGGCATAAAAATGCTATCGACAAATCAATGATAGTGGCTCGTTTTTTTTGATATTCGTAACATAAAATGTGATTTTTATGTTATTACTATATTACATACACATATGGAGTTATTTTTAATAGCACCAGTATTAAAAACTTAGCAATAATAGATTATGAATTGAAATATATACACTGAATTATACAAAACATCTCTCTCTCTCGTACCCTATCAGACTAAGCCTATTCATACTTAGTTAAATGTAATATATACGTAACAGAGTTACCCTAAATTACACATACACATAGTTTTCTAATATAATACTAGAGCCATGGATAATAGGATAGCATAAATATATTCGACCATAAATTAAATGACTCATTGTTCAGCGGTATGATTTATAATTTGGTATTTGGTTAGTTCAAAACCGGTAATACAGACAGTTTGTGAAATTACCGATGAATGATCATAAATAGATATTCACATAAACATAAAAACTCTAAAATATACGTAGACACTGTCAAATACACAGTAGTGTAAAAAAAAGATGGATTGATTAGGAACATGTATGCGACTGGCAGAGATGAATGCTGATAAGCTACGTTCGGGTTGGTATAAATATCGCATGTTCCCGAACCGAACCTTAAAAGCGGTACGCGCTAGCGAGTGGTACCACCATAGTAAATATCCCACAACGTGTGTGTGTGTGTGTGTGTTGGAACTTAACAGTAATTTAGTATCCTTGGTACCCTGTTGTACCGTGGTACAAACCTACACATTTCGATGCATAAATGTTCGTTGAAATTTACCTTGCTTTACTAGGGTGAAGTGAGCAGTACTCAGAAATTGGACGGACCATTCTACTGTTTTCATCAAGTTTATGACACTGGTCACACAGCTCTATTTAATATTACAGTTACTCATAAAATGGTCGCTGATACTTTATACGTTTTATGAGTCAATATTCCTGCAGAGTTCAGACTATTATAAAATAATTCATTTTACCGACCCCGAAGTGTCGAAGATAAAAATGAAATGTTTTCTTTTAGAATTGGATTCAAATACGATATTTCATCTTCTTAAGATATTTTCTCGAAATCTTTATCACTTTTAACTCTTATTAAATAACACGTTTAATAAAAATACACAACACCACACTATTTTAGTTTAACTATTACGGAAGGATTGGTTGAAGCAATTATAGAATTGAGTTTCTGATTTAACTATGAAATACAACTTAATTTTGTTCTTCCTATAATTTTTCTTAATCTTAAATAAACTCAAACACATATAGGATCATGTATAGATAAAAATATCACTTATCTCGGATTAATCCAAGATAAAATGCGTGTGTTTACAAAAAAAAGGTCACTTTAGGTAAATTGATAATATGAATCAACATGTCTAAAAATATACAGGTGACATTTTTCTCTGACAATAATTGTGTATTTAAAAGCTGTTTTAAAGCAAAGTACATAAATAGTTGCAGCGGAAAAAGGGAGTTATTTTCATTTAGAAGTAAAAGTACGTTGCATGTATGAAAATGATTATGTTTAGCAGTGTTTTGTTTTCCATAAAATTACTACTGACATTTGTCTGCAATGAAAATAGCTTTGGTGTATGTGAATTAAATATTTAAAACCTATTATTGATCTAGTTTAATATTTCATATGATTCGTTACAAGGAAATCTACAATTGTGCCTAATGTTAATTTTCTGTGAAAGAATTTATTGGATGCAGACAAAATATGCAAACACTAAACACTATAATGTTATTTTACGGTAAAAGTTGAGAATAACTATTTATATTTGAGGAACGTAACAGTATTGATTAGTAGTTTTATTTTGAACAAAAACATAAAATATTTTCTCTATTTGAACTGTAGTCGTTTATAATTTCGGATGCTGTTAACGTTTCCTACTGGGATCAATAAAACTAGTAGGTGTGTATAAAGTTAAAAAATAATATTAAAAAATCTTCACAGACGGACACATGTGGATAATTGAACGATGTATGTATGCCTTTTAGTTTTGTGATCATGCACTGTTCTGTCATGCAGAGTTACTGATGCGGGTCGTTTATTTTGTAAGTTGGAATTGTAGTTTTAAACTAATTTAGCGCTTTGTTAATTCGGTTTCGATTTCATTTAAGAATCAACTGTTGCAGTGAATGTTACCTACTCTCAATTCTCGATAGCGACATTCATCAATGTTAATGGTATATTTACCATATATGATAATTTTGTATGTAATGTAAATCGGTATTTGAACAGAAATGAGGCCAATGTGAAACATAATAAAGTATTTGAATGGAAAATAAATATTGTACTTCTCGGCTATTTCAGAAGTTCGAATGAGAATTTGTAACCAGTAAACCCATAATATCCACACAATAAACATACTTTGAGCATGCCATATAACGTCCATTATGAGGTGCTTGCGCACTGATATCGAATTTATTGTAAATATTGAATATTACAGAACTCGAGTGTTTACCAAAGATATACAGAATTTTATTGTTGAAAAGTCATGTTTTCTACGAAATTTATAACTAACTCTTTGACCTTATAAATCAACTTTGTATTTTAAATATCAAACCATAAATTGACTTGCATGCATAATATTTCATTTTCGTTTTAAAATTTAAGTCCAACTGATGGTAAAATATAAATGACCAAATTTCAAAAGTAATTTTCTCCTAAATTATATACCTCTATTAAAAATATGTTCCATACAAAAGTTTTAAGACATTTTTTATTGTGTATATTCATTAAAATTTCAAAACGAAACGAATACTCTCTCAAAGAGTACCGTTCAATAAAAGATGAGAATAAAACTAAACAAAAGAATTTCGTCCACTAGTTGTATTTTACAAATCTATGCATTTAACACAAAAAAAAAGGAAGGAAAATGCAAATCTATAAATCGGTAGTCTACTCTTGAACATTCGTTACAACAAAATATATTCCAATTCCACCCGGATTAACACGATTTATCCACAAACCGGTTTTATAAAATATTTTCCGATAAGCGCGCCTGATGCACGCGAAATCCGATGTAAAATGAAGCGCATATAAGAAAACCATCGGGGAGAAAGCATCGATATTAAATTTTTGCTGTAATACTTCTCAGCCGTCCGGATATAAATATAACAAACATCAGTTTATTGGCATTGGTGACGCATGCGCAATGCGGACCGATCGATATTATGATGTAGTAGCACGAATCTTGAATGACACCTCGCCAACCGAACCGAACGAACGTCGCACCGGTCATAGACACCAGACGCCTGGTCATCGGCGAATCCACCATAATGTACATACATACATCAGCGAATCAATTCGATTCTCATTCATTTAAGAGTAGATTCTTTTAGTTGAATTTAAAATAAAAATAAAATGGAAATGAAAGTACTCAAAAGCACTGATTAACTAGATAGAAGGCTGATTTAAATTTTTATTAAAATTGTTTAAGAATTCATACAAATTTGATTGTGTTTGAGGGAAATATTCATAGTTTCGAAAATCGTAACAGTTAAATTTATTCATAAAGTTAGTCTATATAACTTTTTAAACCATTTTATAAAGAAAACATGTTATTTGCTCCTCTGATTCGAATCTTTTCAATATGCAGTAAAATAATATCATTTGTATAGTTTTAAAGAAACTCAATCTAATTCTTTTGAACAATATCAATTTGTGTAACGATATAAGTACGTTAACCGTATAGCCAGTGGCTGGAAGAAGTTTGTAGGAGGAATGCAATAAGTTATTTTCGTAAACACCACCGCTTATGAAAACATTGATTAGCGCTACATGACGAGCTGGGGTTTTTCGTGGTCGGTTCCATGGTGTCATCTATACGGAATACGGTGAACTACGTAGGGGCTGAAACTCGATCTGGCGGATGAACGCGGAAATACCAGCTGACAATTAGTGTGTAAACATGCTACTTCCATTTTCCAACTAAGGGGAATACTTTATATTGCTGTTATGTTAATTGTATTGGTCATTTTTAATTCAAAATCAAGTATGATCATTCTCAATTTGCTAGACTTTTAACTTAATTATTTATAAAGAATTGTAGTACATACATTGTGTTTGTATTTATTTGATTTGCAATGCAATATCGCATAATTATTTTTATTTTTGATAAACAACTAATTTATATTTGACTTTGAAGTTAAAAGTTTCTATTGATGTAACATCAAAGAAATCATTAGTATGATTTCAAAGTGAATATCATTATTGTGTCATCCACCTTGATACTTTTATGTTAGTAAAGTTGGTGTAATCGATTGATTTAAAATTCCATTCATTCTAAATAATAAATTTTATTTCGTTTTTATAATCAGCATTAATGGAAAACAAACAGAAACAATAAATTAAGATCAAATAATAAATTAGAAATATATATGAAACTTCTGTCAAAGAGAAATGTTGTTCTAACAAAGTACTAAAGTTGAATCTCTTTGGCAATATATAATTTAGTGCATAAAGTTTTCCCAGTAATATCTAGAGTTAAAATCAAAACGTTTATATAATAAAATATATGAAAGCATCGTATAAGTGGTTGGTGAAACAATACAGGGAAAAATCTAATTATTTCGGTTGTACGCAAGAACGTTGCTGCGCTATTTTATTGATGTTATAAAAAGTAATGATTGTTCGTGCTGATCCACAACCCGATACAAAATAGTAATGGCCAAGTTTATGTCGCAACTTTGGATAAACTTTCCAGTTTCCATCCATGGACGGGCGCGGCGGTTTCCGTCTGTGGCGAACGTTATCAGCTGGGGAAACAATACTGCACTACAACTAGTGCCACTATCGCGTTGTTGTATATACCATTTATTCTATTCTATTCTATTCTATTCTATCCACACTACTATAAACTGTACTGAGTGGAGAGAATAGAACAATATATTCATGCGTGTTCACTTCGTTTGCGACTTTATTCCAACAATCATTGAGCCTCAATTGACTTTATTTGAAAGCAATACCAATTGTGGTGATCCCTTTGTACAGAAAATTGATTTGATAAGATATCCGAACAAATAAATCAGATTTTCTACCATACACAATGTAAAGTTCATTCAATAACGGTTGACCTTGAATGTGCCATAATGGAAGAGTTACGCATTCGACTTAAGGTGAACCATCAAGTTCGCTAAAACTCGTGCCATGCAAATGAAAACTAAAAAAATACTATTCGATGTGTATTTGCATAAAAAATGCTTGGTAAAAATGTCATTTAATTTGAGCTTGTATTAATGGAGAAAAAAATAAAAACTATGAAAAAGTGCCTATTTTGGGGGTTTTTATTTTTTATCTCCAATAATACTAGTTAGAAATAAATGAAATTTTATCATGCATTTTAATGCAAATACACATCGAATGACTTTTTTTTTAAAATTAAAACTTCTAAAGTAGGCGCTTTTTCATAGTTTTAATTTTTTTCTCCATTAATACAAGCTCAAATTAAATGATTTTTACCGGGCATTTTTTATGCAAATACACATCGAATGGTATTTTTTTATTTTCATTTGCAAGGCACGATGTTTTTCTAAACGAACCTGATGGTTCACCTTAACTAATGCTTCTATAACTATAGCATACATTTAGAGCTATGTAAATGAATCAATATATTATAAAACTCTTTTCAATAGATGGGGTTTGAAAAAAAATGCTATTATTAGTAATGATAATGCACTTTAGTCAATTAGTGCGAAACTTGCAATTACACAAATTGTAAAAGACAACTTTCTTACGAAACCCTAAAAGACGATCGTTAGAAATAGTTTTGAAAACTATTCGCTATAACAATTTAAAAGCAGTGCATGAATTCCACTGAAGCTAACACGAAATCAAAGTTTAAATATTAATCTAGCTAGTGGGCGATAAACTATTAATATTATTCAGGATCTAATAGAATCAATTCTGCACGTCGAAAACTCATTAAATTCACTAATAACTTTTTGCTCGGGAACCTTGTTATTATTATAATAATAATAATTTTCAACGGATAAAAACATTATCCTCGCATTGTGAACACAACTAACGAGCTCTCCGTCACCTAGTTATGGAGCGATGGCAAAAAGTACTTTTGATTGACAACCTACCGACGTATGTATGTATATATAAATATATCGTTTAATGATGCGTCACCGTGGCCTTGGTGCAAGAAGCGACCACTAGGGGCACACACAACACGAGTCGCTATCCTCGTGAATATTTATCGTCCTGTATCCGCCTTATGATTACTTGGCGAGCCCCCATTTTACGGGAACGAAACTGTTACATGCCAAACCATGCATGCCATATGAGAATTATGATTCGTCATTATTGACGCATAAACTACAGAGTGTAATGAACTGAAAAGCATCATAATTTATTCTGCTACACACATATGGTCATAATTCCATGAGGGAATCTCTAATAAGACGTGAAAGGATGAAAATCAATATGCACAATAACAATTGTTAAATTATTCTAGAATCAATAATTGAGATTTGAATATTCGGGTTATCGGGTCGCAATTTCATATTTTTAGTTAAAAATAGTTCTGTTTACCAACTAAATATAAACAAATTGAAATTTTGTTAAAACGTCAAGATGTCGACCATGTCAAGATTGATTGAAAATACATCGTATAGGTTTAAAATAGTCAAAGTATACCAGCTGTCCACCTACTCCCGACGCGACGCGACGCCCACTTTGTACATACGACAATTTATTCGCAAATCAGTTTAAGATTCTACAGCATCGCGGAACCAGCGACATAATCTAGGAACAAATTGTATTAGAGTTTCGAATCAGCTTTATTATGCGTACGTTGCATAAAATTTCGGCTCACCATCAGGTAGAACAGAATACAAGGGGTCTACTGTATAACAGAAGACATCGTGACTGTTTGAAATTCCTAACGTGACGTTTCGATTTTTCTTTCAACACCAACGTCTGTGCATTTAAATTTTTGCACCGTTTTTTTCTGACCTACTTTATATAGAGTGATAATATATTTGCAAACGAAGCGCTGATTCTACATATAACGTGTAAACATAAAATGTCGGCTCTATTATGTATTTCAATTTAAATTAATGAAAAAGTAAATGTTTGACTGTTAAATAGTCATTCAGAATTATCTAAATTCATAAAAAGAATTATAACCAAGAAATACACGATATATTTTATGAAAAAGAAAAGTTAAAAGAGCATGATGTCGTATAACCACAACTATTACAATAGCAAACGAATACCGTACCACTGAGCTATATGGTCTTCTGATTGCTATAGTCATAAGTGCTGTATTGTATAGGTACCATATACATTTTCTGAGTTTATTGGATTATCATAAAAATGCTCATCTAGAAAATTATGTAAAACAAGCACGAAAGATATCATTGGTGCACGGGATATTTAACTACATCAGGAAAACTTCGGATGAAGTTCATGTTTGAATAATTCACGTCAATAAACGAATCCCACAGTTAAGTATTTTCGGTATTAATAAACCATTAAAAAGAATTTAGATGTTGAACAGAAAATAAAATATAGAATACCAAATTTATATTCAGTGACACGCAATCTTTAATATGAGAAAAATGATAAATGTTGTTTTCTTAAAGATTTATAATGAAACGTATTTTCTCCATAGCAGGAAAATTATAGATAATGGCATTTATTTTCAAATTTGTGTCACGCAATCTATAAATTGCATTTTCAAACCAAATCTAGCTAATGTATAAACAATTCATGCTTTAACTGGCATTAATAATGGTAAAACCATTTTAGTTTTCGATAAAACCTCGCAGTGGGAACTTGTATCGTTGTTGTAATTTCGGACGTACACTTAATTACGGTTTTTTCGTATGTAATCCCAAGTTACACCTTCCGCTAAATGACCATAGGAGCTTAAATTGGATTCTCCCAGAACGACGAGGCAACGAACAACGGCTCTTTGGGATATAAATGTTAACGTCTAACTTTTATGCCCGCGTGTCTAAATTCTGTACTAGACTCTCCTAATCGTGCTCATTGGTTGTGCCTGTCTTGAATTTTTAATTCTATTTCTCAGAAGAAACTTTCAAGCTTAACTCGTTCTGTTCGTAATGGTGGTGTCTTTTTAAAGAAGCTGATTTACAATTTTATACGTTCACTTACTACATCAAATATGTATATGGTAATGCATTATTAGGTTTTAAAATTCAGTAGTCGTGGTTGTTTACTACGGCATCAAAGGAAAATAAGAAGTTAGAGTTCGCATGTCATAATATACTACTAGATCTTTACTAGCCTTAAATTGGGGAAAATGAGTCATGGGCTATTTGTATTTTATTTATATATAACGAAATAAAATTCATCCTTGAGTTTTATAGACGATTTCAGACACTCAATGCGCATGCGTCAATTTTAGTATTTGTATCTATGTGAGAGAAGGAATCATAGATGGCGTACACTCTCAAACTATGATAAAGTTATAATAGAAATCAAGTATTTATCAAAAATCAGTGAATTATTACATTCAAAACACCATAGAAATCTCTACAATTGTTTTTAACTTTTAAATAGGTATAAAGAATCAAACGATTGAATTAAATGAAGGTTCTTTTATCAAAAATAAACTAAATTAGAATATTTTTATAATAACTTCAACAAATTTGTACATTTTCTGAGAAATTCTCGTTAAAGAAAAACAAATTTCCGGAATAACAACAAAGGTAGCTGCTTTTGTTTGTAGATAAGAGATAACGATTACTGAAAATATGAACACTGAGTTCAAAGTCTTGCGACCCAATGTTGCCATAGTAATAATGTTTTATTTTCATAGAATTTAAGATAATAAACCGCTTTAAAGATTGTAGCGATATACTTTTATGAATAATTAAAATAATTGTATACATTTTATTTAAGCATAAAAATACCACTAATCTGTACACTACAATTTATATTATTTACAGTTCTCGTAATGTTTCACTTACAAACTGTATTACGTAATAAATGAATGCTGATGCTGTGGAAAGAATTGCTCTGGCAACTGACGGACATTTCAATATAATTTTAATTATTTTCAAAACTGTATTCATTGACAAAGTATCTTTTTTTTTGAAGACGTCCATGGTTCTAGACATGTTCCTCAATTAATCATTTTCAAAATCTAATTTTATACCAGTGTCTCATTAATTTTTATGTCTTTCAACACAAATTTATTTGATGAACTGAATATAAAGGTTAACATTGTCTATGTATAAAATAGGCTGTGGCATCAAAATTAACATTTCACTAAATAGACAATTGAATTTAATAGTCAGTCAAAACATTTCCAATCAATAATTCATTAATAATTTAATTATATTAACTCTATAAACATAATGAAATCTGTTACCAATTACGCCTACATACATTAATTAAATTTCTAAATACTAAACGTTGGAATTGAATAATATATTAACAAGAGACTTATGCACTAACGTTTATATATCTAACTGTAATCGACTTTATTCGTGCATAACAAAATTAAGATTACATAAAGAATTTTTTGCATTTTAAATTATTTGAATTGTAATATTCACTCTCGATTAAATAGATGCATTTTATTTTCATAATTCTAAATAAAAGAAAATATATTTTTAAATTTTATACAAAAAATTAAATATGTAAAGCAGATAATATTGGAGAGCCAGGAAGCGAAATACGTGGGTGTATGATGAACAGTGCGATATTGTAAAAAATGTCGTACGGAGAAAAGGTGAGAGCCAAATGAGAGAGGACGAAGATGATTTACGTGGGCGAAATGAATATATATATATATATATATATATATATATATATATATATATATATATATATATATATATATCGCTTTGATATATATACATATACATATACATATATATATATATATATATATATATATATATATATATATATATATATATATATATATATATATATATATATATATATATATAAATATATATATATATATATATATATATATATATATATATATATATATATATGTGTGTGTGTGTGTGTGTGTGTGTGTGTGTGTGTGTACTAGAAAAGAGAATTAGTTATTTATTTCCTTGGTAGTTTCAATAGCTGAACTTCAACAATAGATAAGAATATCAAAATAAATTGTTTCAACCATAGAAAAAAATGGGTTTTCTAAATAATATATGCAGCAACTTATTTTCATTCAACGATTTGACTAAGATTAATGACCACAGTTATACAAATTTAAATAAGTTGAACCTAGAATGAATGCACAAGATGCATCACAAACAATTCTAAATAACAGACTGCATTGTGTGGCATGCATCCATAGATTTGACCCATTCGGGGGCGGATTTCAATTTGTGATCACCTCACGAATAATCCATGAATGTTCTTTATTCCAATGCATTATTGTTTTGTTAGTAGTACGTGAACCAACCACACCACTGCTAGCAGCAGCACCGACCACAGATTCTACGTCCTCTAATTTGTCGCTGTGGCCCCGTGCCGAGCTCGAGCGCGCCCTTAATTCAATAATACTTGGCGTTTACGGAGCATTGGATTTAATCCTCCTCTGTCCTCTCAACGCCTATTAATGCCGGGCAAAACCATTGGCTCATTCTCTATTTACAATATGTAATACGGTTTTGCTCATATCGCTGGACACTTATTACTTGATTGATCTTATATTGACCGGTTAATTATATTTCACGCTTTATCGTTTGTATTCGCAATTCATTTTATTAAGCATGACACTCAAAAAACTATTAATTTAACCGTGTCATTTTGGTAACAAAACTATTCGCGGGTTTTACGTCGTTGAGAAATGCCGCTAATAAAGCTCAATTTTTTGTTACTAAATTGACGACCACGCACATAGAAACCGCAAATTGAAAAACCGCGGAGTTATTGCAGAACGCGTTTTATTGTGCCACAACCACAACAAGTAAACATTTTAATACATTTAGTTACGAAATTTATTAAAAGTACTAATATGAAGTGAATGCTACCTTATATGTATAAAAAAAGAAGGAATTGTGCGTAGTATAACCTTGAGAACTGTCAAATAATAAGACAATTTTTTTTATATAGAAAACCTTGTGATTTATAAAAACACGAATAACAACTAATTCTTCAAACAGTTTACAAGGTTCAGGGTTACATCAAAAATAAATAGAAAGATTTTTATCTATAAATATCCCTATTCCGCGATAAAAAAAAATAGATTTCGTTATTATAATCCTCAGTAGTTACAACGAAAATGCATGATTTACAATTTACTTGTGTTCAATTTCGTGTTAAACAAATTGTGCCACACACGTAGTTGTTTATAAAACGCTGTTTCGAAAAAGTTAAATCACATTTCCATAATAGCATAAACACTTTTAAAAGTACGAAAATAGTTACGGGTTAGCGTTAAAATATTTCGACACATCAGCGAGTGGCTGTTTTATTCATATTTAAACAATATTTAGGAAATTGAAAAATATTGATGGTCTAGATAACTTTTTAGTGGTGACGCCACCAAAGTAAATATTTATGATAAAATAAGCCGAATAGATCATTTTCGAATCGAAACGAATCATATTATAGATAACACTAATTGTGAATCATAATATAAATTTTTATAAAGCTTAATTTACACGTTTCAATATTTTTTTTTAAGAAGTAAAGTTATGTTTTTTTTTTTCATTTTTGCTAGCTACATTAATAAACACTACACTAGTTTTTTATTTTATAATATGAACATACATATAGTTGCTACTTAGTTTAGAATTACCATGGCCTGTAATATTGTTAATACATGTGTTTAATAATTGCTCTAAATGTCCTAACCTAAAAATCTACAGTGGTTAATAGTGACAACAAAATATACAGAGATACATAAACTCAAAATACGAAGGTGCGTAGGAAAGCTTAGACATCAACATATATTTATATATATATTATTGATAATAGTTTGTGTCTATTTAAGAATGCGTGTTAGTTAAAACAAAAATACAAACTCACCATTTTAGTTCCATATTTGGGTACACTGTGACCGCCATTGTTGGATCTAGATCGGGGTCTCTGTAAAGAAAAACACTCTTTAGCATATGTACAATTTTTATTTAAGTATTAATGTTTAATTTACATGAGGTTATGTAGAAAATAATAATAGTATGACAAGTATGACATTTCTATAAAAATAATTGACTTACGAAACAAAATTTCATAACCTACTGTTATTGCTTAAATGTTGAAATTAACTATACAAGGCTGCTGCCACCATTTTATTTAAGTACTAAATCAGAATTTCTAACCCTAATTTGGTATGAATGTTTTTTTTAATTTAATAAAAAAAATACATGTGGATTCGTTGTCCGCAATTCAGGCTCAAATCGCTTTAATGCCAAAGAAATATGTTTATAACATAACGAATTAATTTAGTAGCATTTTGAAAGTTTGTAATATTTATACACGTGTACGCTTGTAAAATGTGCAAAGTTGTTGCAGCGTTGCACTGCTCTCCGAGATTAAAATGTACTGATGCGTACGATTTTAATTTTCCTTAAGAGGTTCATATTTTCATATGCTGTGAATCAGCTTCAACGCGATTCACTACAAGCTTGTTTTCTTTGTAATAAACATTTCCATAATGTGTACTCTTCTTTCAAGTGTATATACATATTTTTATTTTACTCAGAGTTCCTTTTAATTGAAACTATGTTTAGATTAGCTCTGCTATATATCCTTGCTTTTAAAAATGTTTATTTTGTAATATTATAACGTTAACATATATTTCTAAAAGCATCTACTACGGGGAAAAACAACAAGTAAAAACGTTTTAATAGCTGTATCATTTTTGATGAGCTATTTTTGGCCGCAAACAATTTTTTCGTGTTAGTTTAACGGTCGATTGTCTGTCTATTAGCAAAAAAAAAAAAAAAACCACTTTATAACCTTTTTTTTTTAACATATAAAAATATAACATTGTTTGAAAATATATATTTTTGCAATTATATATATTTTGTTTAAGGCTGACGTCGCGAAATAATGATTTAAGATATAGTTTAGTAAACAGCGCACGTTTATTTTTCTCAACTGATAATTTCACTTTGGAAGTGGTGCAGAGTTGCGTGCCAACCAAATGAATTATGACAAATGAAACTTAAGCAATTCATAATCATTAGTGTGTCACTCGTTTTATTATATTTTTAGCAAAGTTTTTTATTTGCTCGGTGATAAGCATTTTGTTTTGTGTCTTTTCTGGTACTCTCTGAATTAAGCTCATTTGGAAATTAATGATTTTTGTGTCAAAACGGATGATGATATTCCAAAATGTTTTTAGTTAAAGTATTTAAGCAAAAGTTATAATATACCATATCGGATTTACGTAGCTAGCTAATATCCGACGTTTAAAAACGTCAATGTTGAAAGTTTCGCATCAGAGTTTCGGTTGCTATTAGATCTACACGAGTTGTCGTTAGGCGAGTATGCGGTGTGTAAATATCCCTTCAGTTGATTTATCACCTAAAGGTGGAAACTGTTCATCTTTCAGAGGCCACCAGAGAGACTGCAGGTTGCCTGGAGACATTCTTGTGTACACTAGATCTACCACGAATCGTTCCCTCGGGAATATCAATCGATGCAAGTGGAACCATACATACTTACTAAACAGTGGCGTTACGAAAATTAAGTCAAGAAACAAGCGATAATACAGTCCGATGCATGAACAAATAAGTCAAGGAACAAGGGAATAGCTCAAGATAAATTTGGATAATACATAAACGTACAGTCCAGAGAATGAACAAGCCCCAAAGACATGTAAGTTTGTCTAAGCTGTATAAGCGTTGACAATAAATATCGAAACTAGTCGAGCTTGCGCGACTGTAGACGAATAAGTTCGATAAGGTATGGTTTGCACGCATGCGCATTTTCTCCACTAGTCCTACTTCGCATCTAATGTGTTCACGATTTAACAAATAGATCAAGAAGTACAAGAAAAGTAGACATACGTCTTTGTACAGGAAATAAACAATTAAGACAATATGAATTTAAAGTTAGACTCGCAAAATTATGATATCTTTCATTTAATTTGCTAATTACTTATTCAGTCAAATAGAATTTAAACAATAGCTGGGTGCCGTGAAATAACTCTGAAATACGCCACTGAAAACTGACATATACCGCAGTGTGACTGCTAGACTCAGGCCAGCCAAAACTTCCCAGATTACCAAGAATTTAGTTTGCTTCGCTACCGCTGTGAGGCGCGCAATGCGATGCGGCGCCGGTGTTGTAAGAGTGTGAGTAGGTTGTGAGGTATTACATTTAACTAACAAACTGTTCCCAACAATATAAGCTTGGTTGATTTGCATAGCTTGATGACAGACAGAAACCAAAACCTCGGGTTGCGTTGGAATATATGTATAGTTTTGTTTGTTTCACATGGTTTTTGTGCCCTAAACCTCCCATACTCACAAAAAAAAGTACAAACGTTCGTTTAGCAAACAAATGTTTTCAAATCATATTTAAATTTCATAAAAACAATGGCTATCTATGTTCTAGAAACACAATTATTATAAATTATTAGTTCAAAACTGTTAATTCGATTAACGTTTAACAATAATTGCATGCATTTATTTATAAGAATTAATATAAAATAATATTCGATTATGTTAGTAATTTAAAAATAACTATAACACTAGAATAAGTTGATATGAAATAAAAATGAGATATTCCTATTCCCATGTGTTTTTAAAAATAATTATTAATACACGGCGGTCAATGATCAACACTTATGTTAGATATCTTCCATTATAAATAATAAGTTTCTTTGTGATCCGAACAATCAAATTAATTCCAAATTTGTTGAACCTTGAGACGTCTTATTATGTTGAAGTTTTTCATCTTCAGAAGTCAGGTAATTGAGCATAACTAACGTTTTCTCATGTGACAAGTATTTTTGGATGTTGGCTTCCGCATATGAATAATATCAGTTCTAAAGAAAACACACTTAACGATTCTACACAATTTTTTATTTCAACCCTTCACAGAAGATCTAAAAGTGTCGTCAGCCAACTTTATCATTATACAAGCTGTGGTGTTCGTTTACGTCGCAGTCGTCCGATGTTAGCCGAATGTGTTATTTCTATCTATGCTCCATACGCATGCGCAATTCGACTTGTTTTTATTATTATTATGGAACATTTTATGACGTAATTGAGGGAATATACATATAGAATAAGTGTACATGTGATATATTATTAACATATACACACTTTGCCTAATTTTAAAAGCAATACAGAGATATGTATGCTAATGAAAATGCACACGATTCTAGTCTTCATAGTGTATGGGCGTTGATACTTTGTTTAGCTCCTTTACCAGAGTCAGTAATTAGAATATAATATCCCGTAAAGAAATCGCCTGGTACGTTAACTTTCACCATTTTGTTATGGCTCTTTGTTACATGGAAAAATACAACCACCTCTGTAACAACAGTGCATAGATTTTAGATCAGATTACTGTTACTAGTTCAGTAGTCTTCCAAAGACAATAGAAATTTAATTGTTTTACTGTGTTCGAACATTTTATTAACACTTTACTACTCAGTAACAATACATTTGGATATGTACGTATAAAAGTAATCATGTGATGTGATCTGGACATGGTAATTTACATTTTGGGGCTATGATACAGACGAAAAATAAACATCAAATTTCAGGAAGTTCGTATATCTAACCAAACGTAAAATAATAGCTCATATAGAGAATGAATTTTATAATTGGTTAATTGTATATTTAAATAAAATCATAATCTATTTTACATAGCATTTATGATGAATATCATGTTTAATACCGATAATAAAAGTGCTAAATTGTAGTGTGTTTGTGGCGCAATTCAGTTGCAGCGAATGAAGTGTACCTATGTATGAATATTAAATAAATTATTTGTGCATAGTTAAAAATAGGTCAATTGCCATACCAGCAGAGCGCAGATAAAATGCAAATATAATTTAAATATATGTAGTACATTCTAGAAATGATTTTGGCTGTGATCGTGTTTATTTTAATGCAATTTATCTAATTATATTATATATATATATACCTATATATAAACAAATTTCATACTCGATTTACATTTGTCTTCATTAAAATTAATTAGAAATTTAAGTACACAATAATGATATACCGTCAAAGACGATTTTTTTTTATAAACGCGAATTTATTAAAAAAAATCTGTAGATCGTGTTTGTTGCCTCATTTTTATCCAAAAATTAATACAAGATTAAATCATTAAGCCCTCAATAACCATTTTGTTTTTGACTTAATCACAATTTACACTTATGCCAACATTTTTTTTTATACTACGTATAGGTATATAATGACGCAGTTATATAAAGAAAATTATTTAAGTATATTGTAAAATAAAACAGTAATCATTTCTGAATTATATTAGAGCGAACATGGAAATAAGAAAACATAACTAAATTATGTAGAATAGTAAATATAGCAGCATTCACTCGTTTTTAAGGTTGTAGCGAATTAACTGCACGATATCATGAAGCAGTTACGATTGTCAGCCACAATTCGCAATAGAATACGATTCAAGTTATCCTTATTAACCCATTTCTTAATTAACCAGACGTTGCTTTAATATGCATGGCGACAATTATACAAATGGGTTAATATGTGAAAACTAAGATGCGTAGGTATATAATAGTAGTTTTTAGTCTTGCTAACGACACAAACAAACATAATAAATAATTTAATTAACCTCGTAACGTCAATGCATGTGCTATTACAAAAAATATATAATAACCTGATTTATTTGTGGGAAAGCGATGCGATAAATCAGTTGATCTTGTTAAAGTTAACGGTTAGTTTATCAACTAATTTACTATAATACGATTCATTGTATAACCTACGTGTGCGCTTGTGGCGCCGCTTGCCCTAAGTGGCCAGTCATAACACTAAAACCAATAGTGTCATGTTTTGTCGTTATATCGGCTGTCGTAGCTAATTAATAAAAAGTTATGGCCACATAACAATTATAAAATAACTGTTATTTCAGAAAAAGAGAATATATAAATGCATGTTCTATTTTTGTGCC
Source organism: Nebria ingens riversi (assembly GCA_018344505.1). NCBI lineage: Eukaryota > Metazoa > Arthropoda > Insecta > Coleoptera > Carabidae > Nebria > Nebria ingens. Next base: position 230,278 of record JADQWA010000011.1, on the reverse strand, counting down.
TCTGGCAATATCTTTATGAATCATACATTCACATACACGCACGTTTTACATGTGGGTACCTTCTTAAGACATAAAATTTATTTAAAAACCAACAAACAATAAAACTTCGTTGACAAACACACAAAGAGAGTCCTGTTTTAAAAGATTTTTTTCCGGGTTTTGTTTGCCAAACTTATACGTAAAAAGTTACCCCTATATATTTAACAGAAAGTTTAATGTTTTATTAAGTTCCTGAATTTATTAAAAGTTAAGATAGTTCTGACAAGTTTCATTTTAATTTTCTAACATTAATAAAGTAACGGTATTAGAACTTTGATAATAGAAATAATTTGGCGACTTATTAAAATGATTAGTTATGTGATTAATTTAAAGAATTAGCTATATAATAAATCAAATGTTGTCCTCTACAATTAAGTTTACGCCCACATGGATACAGAATTGCTTTTTTTTATTACTACTCCATGTCAAAATACCATATGGACTATTTCACTATATGAACTTGGAAACTTCTGTTGATCTAGTTAGTTTGTTTGTATTTATTTAAAGTTAGTAATGGTTTTGACAGAAAATAAATTATATAAATCGATTTAGTAATATTATATTAACATAGATATTTCAATAGCTATTGACAAATATGACATTCCCTTTTCTGGAAACTTGATACTAGTTAATGGATATTTATTTGTATCACAACTAATAAATGTTTTAAAAATATACATATTCTATTTCTATTTTTCAATTGAAACTATTTACGTTAGGAAATGATTTTTTTTATTGAGTTGTAGCGTAAATAATTATACACTAAGTATTTATAATATGTGTAAACTGCTGAATTTAGTTAGTCAATTCACACATTTATAATTAATTTTCAACAACTATGTAAACAATTTTATCAACAATATCTTTCAGAAAACATTGCTAATTTGCTAAATATGATATACCTAATGTTGCACAATGTTTTAAAATAATGTAGTGGAGCTGTGTCACCACTGATGGGTTAATCTAGAGATAAATTGTAGTAACGAAAGTGAAATTAAACTTAAGATGTATATGCTTGATTGAAGTGTGAAATTGTATAAAGTTTTTAGAGATATGACAATAAATATTGTCATTTAAAGTAAGCCGAGTGGCTTTTTCATGGAATAATTGAATTTTTTTCCTGGTTAAAAGTGAAATCCGATGGCGCAATATCATTTTTATCGATATACCTTCGACATCGACCATGACGTGGACTACATAATGGATATCTCTTCTGCATCATTAAACAATTTGCCTTTACATGTTGAGGCACGACCCACCCCTTTGAGCGTTGGAGTAAAACAGAATTTTGAAAAACCTCAGTAGTTTCACATGTAAATTTAATATAGAATTTCGACAATTTATATATATATATATATATATATATATTTTATAGTATTTATATATAGTATAGAACGTATTTCATTGAATTTGTTATGGAATGTAATTCAGTCTATAATAATTCACAAATAAAACTAAGGATTTCATATCTTTCTTTGATGTTATAAAAAGTGTCAAAAGAATATATCAACCGGAATTTTAGAGTAATCAAAATTGTGCACTCTATTCTAGGTTATGGCCATGAAACACTGGTGCACACTAAAGTCCTACAAGAGACAAAAGTCCTGGGTGTGCCTCATGATTATCTTTCCTTCTACCTTCTAGTGACCCGACTCGGTGCTTGAGTCGGTCAACAAAACTCTTAACATTGTAGATTTGCGCCGCGAAGAACTAAACAATCGAGTCCGTCGAAGGCCAACCAGTTCAACAACCAGTTTAACTCTCAGTCTCTCTCTCTTCATTGGATTCTCGAGTTCTCTTGTCATGAAATAGATTCTCTCTTTAAAAGATTTCACTCTCAGTTCAGTTCGCGGGTGAGTGATTCACATTGTCTCATCCTGTCGACCGAGACCGACCACCGAAAAATAATTGGGGTATTCCTACATATAACATCATGTTTTTCTCATCGCAATTTACATAACAATCATAAGTTAATTTTGTTTTATTTCTACTCTTATATTTGTGCAGTTGATCAAGCAATATCGTTAAATTCACGTAAAATTGCACGAGAGAAAAAAAAAACATTTAAATATCAAGCAATTCACAGTTATTAAATCTAACACTTTTTATAATGTACGAATTCATATAAAATAGGTAATGTATATACAACTGCAAATGATGTTTGATGCTTTAGTTTACATATGAGGCATTTCCGTCGAATCGATTACATTCTCATTATCATTATTAAACGAGCGTTCGATTTTTTTTTTGTATTGATCCGAATGTTAATCTGTGGGAAATTTTGTTTTCATTAGTTTAAATGGCAATTAACTGTTTAATCGTTATATTATAATAAGCTGTGCCGGGTTACGGCTGTACTATTCGACATCGGAAATTATATTATGGTTTATCGGTAGCGGTTTTATATAAAAAAAATAGTTCCATCGTTGAGCAGTGAAATACGAGGAGAGAGAAAAAAAACAAGGATATCCGTAACTGATTCTTGTAAAAATAATTGGAAATTCTCACAGAAAACAACATACAATAATTGCTACGCAGTGATTTCTTTTATATTTGTACCTGTATATACCTATGTATATCTTTTAACGAAATGAATTTACTTAAATATTTATACAATATTGAACAAATATTATTATAAGTTTATAGTACTAAAAACATGTTGTACATTTGAATAAATATTTTTTTTATAATTTAAACAAAATATTTATACAAAATTTACTTTTTATATTAGTTCAGAACATATTATTTTTAATCATTTTATATCAACATGCTTTTTTTGTGAATATACATCATATATTTATATCAGAAGTAAATACACATGTACGAGAGTTTATTCAGGAGTACACGTTTATTGATTCGTTAATAATATATAAATCTAATCGTGATTATTCGTGTGACGTCACAACTACATCGCGGCGTCATTTGTGTTGCGTTATGCTTTTACCAGTAGGGCAACAGATTTAATTATCTAGCTTATAAATGAAACCACTTAATGGAATTAAACAAAGTTGAATTGCGAATGGAAGAGATTTAAATTATTTGTGATTTGAATAAATAATTAGACAGTTCTCTGTATAGGTATCTCAAAAGTCATAACTGTTGATGTACTACATAATGCAGTATTAGGGTAAAATAATGTTTACGATTTATCTTGCGGAAAAAGTTCCATATAAAACATGTGTAATTAATCTCCCGTTATGATTTAGTGTCGCAGACATGAAAACAAACAACACACATATCATATAAAACGTAACTACTGTACACCTACAACGCAACGTCAAGTAGATGCATGGTCTAAAATTAACAACGTTAACATTTTTAACCAAACATTCCATGCATTTTAATTTGAACCGCATGATGCTAGCTGCAGTATGCGCGTGCAAAATATTCTGTGCAATCTTTTATTTTCTCTAGATATATAAAAAAATATATTAAATTTATATCTATTTGCAAATCAAACTAAAGATTATAGTCATATGACTTCAAGTTATCCTCTATTTGAAATAAACAAATACCAACAATTATGTTTGCATTCGGATTTATGAATTTTGAATCGGTATTATTTATTTTGAAATATACACATACAAGTGTATCTATTGTCAAATAAAAAAACATTTCATTTTGGAAACTACCCAAGATTATAATTCTTTTATACAACGCTAAAGAACGTAAAAAAAAACACAATAAATTTAACACAATGGCATATGCTGTAACATGTTTTGTAAACATTTGAATAGATGTGTAATATTTATTAAATATCCGTTTTGTACGAATACATTTTGACAAAAACCGCTTAGCGTTTATTGATGGCGTTAACACTTACGCAAAAGACAAAGATGGATTTTTATTTTAAAAATTAAACATATTTTCGATATGACACAGATTGTTTCTTTGACCAATAGGAAGTGTTTGTATGTTTAGTCTATCTTTGTGTCAATTAATTAAAAACAACTGACAACAGTTGTGATTTGAAATTAAAATATACAGTTATTTCTGTACCAAAGAAAACTATATAGACATCAAGTTAATGGGAGCGGGCTATTTGAGATAATATACTTGTGGCTTATTTCATTTTGGAAATTATAAATTATTCTCTTTATGTATCAGTCACTGTAATACGCGTTTCTTCTTCATTATTAATCAATTATGGAAGTAGTCGATAAAGGAATATTTAAAATAACTATATACAATTCAATTTTCGTAATCTTAATTTTAGTTATTTTCCGAACAAAAAATAAAATAATTTAGATAACAAATCTGGAAAATTCCATTCGTACGAATTATTTGTGCCTACTGAAGTTATTACCCCTAGATTTTATACAAACTTTCTTTACTTCCCACAATTATAATTGAATTAACTAGCTGATATATAAATAATTCATTTAATAACTACTATATGAATAAATTTCATGAATAAATTCCCATATTTTTAATCATAACCGGATATAACATGAAAACACATATGCAATTTGAAACACAAACATTATTAGTACTACATGCTTATAAAAATCGAGTTTAACTAACATAAACATTTCCTTATAGTAGTTAAAGTTAGTAAATAGTATTTTATAAGTATATAGTTCAATATAATGAACTATACATATATATAAGTATAGCTAATAGAATATATCGGCGACTTGATCTTGTATAATATTTACATAAACATGGTGCCTGTTATACCGGCTTCATTAAAACTTTATTTATTTTGATATGAAATGCTAAAAATTGAATACGGATATATCGACCACCAAAGGGTCAGAATAGGTTGATGACTTATAAATAACTTAATCAGTATTTACTGTTCCTAGCGTGTTTATTATTACAGCTAAAACAAATTGTCTCTATTATACTTTTAACGAAGTCTTACTTAAATAATACAAACGGTTAATTGGATTTAAAAATTCAAAATACTAACTGAAACACAGTGCTAAAAAGAACTCTAAAAAGAAAACGAAAACATTTTATACAAAAATGTAAATGTAGTAATTCGTAAAAATATTGAACAGAAAATGCAATACTTTTATTTGTACTACGTATAATATTAAGTGCAAATTAAAATTTGCATCAATTTCTGGTCGAGTTCGATTACCCATTATCTGAGATAGACGTGCATTATGAGAGAAATCCAATATGCTAAGATTCCGTTCTCAATTGCCTGACGTCATCAACGACTTCCAACCGATATTGGTTCAAAACTTAGGAACTAACAAAAAAAAAAAGAAGCGCACGGGACTCATTTGTTCGCGAGCTTAAGAGTGCGCTTTGTCAGAGTAAAGAGTGGGGAGTACTTTTGCACAAGTAGGTATATACGGATAATATATAAAAGTGCAAACGTAGTAATTTGCACCTACGTGGAATGGTTTTTACTGTTCGGAAAGTGATTCGCTGCTTTCGCCTCCCTTTTCCCTCAGTATTTAACTTTGATTCTTTCTAATCTAAGGGGTAGCTTGAGGAGGATGAAGAAAGGGGATGACTATTGGATTTAATAGAAGTAAATCACACGGAATTAATCAAGATACTCCTCCGGGCGACACAGGAAAGTGTATAGTTGCTCACCACATATTGGGTGTAATATATGTGGTTGTAATCAGAGGGTGTTGGCTGCTGATTACTCTACCAATAGAATTGCTCTACTTTAGTGTTTGAGGAGCAATTTCAATTCTATTCAAACTGTCGGACACATCTTATACACATTTTTATAGTTAGGGTATGCTAATTATAGTTAGATTAAGATACGATTCGATTTGGAGACAATTTCGTTTAGTTCTAGACCACTTCACAGTTTATTTGATTAAAACTGTTGAACAGTCGTTAAAAATCTCAGAAAATCATTTGCTAAATTAAATAGATAGTTGGTCAAGTTTAGTTTATATTAACAAGTGTGGGAATAATAATAATAATAATAGACCTAGAATACGACAATAGCGTGAACAAGAGAATTAAGTAAATGCATAAACTAGATTTCAAAATGTTAAGTGTAATTATTTTCTACTTAGGAATTTACACTGTTTGCTTATTTCATAAAACCTTGAAATAGTTTAATTAATAAGTGTATACGATATATGTCAAATGAATTCATACACAATTTATATAATTAGGTAAAATAACTATTTAAAATGGAGATACAGTATAAGGTCACATATCTAACCACAAATCTAAATTTTCTTAAAAAACATTCCTAAATAAATTGCTTAGTTGTAAAAAAATTGTTATTTATTTGCCAAATATTTTCACAATTTATTTGCGTTTATAATATAATTTAAAAAAAGCAAAAATGATGTTATTTCATGATAATGAAATTACATTACACGTCGGTAGTTCATGCAATGATTTTTAATGAAAAGACTGACTTTTCATGACAAATCGCAATTCACAATGTGATTAGGCCATTAATATTATTTACCTTTCGAAATAATGTACCTACATACATATGTATATATGCCTAGTGTTTTCTACACTAGCAGAGTAAAGTGTATCATATTTTACAGCGCCGAGATACCAACATTAATAATTTTCATATATTTTTATTATGAATTCTCGAAATTGTGAATAAATTGTGCAGAATTCAAAAGTGATTCACTGAGACATTTTTAACTGTAAATATACCTATTTTATATAAATACGTTTCAAGTTTATTTTAAAATTTAAATGTATCTTTTTAAAAATATGCGAGTCAAAAACACTTTCAAATTTACATAAACTAATTTTGGTGAAAAATAGCGTGACTATAATATATGTATGTAAGGTTTATAATGCAAAATGAGTTATGTAGATTTAGTTTCAACAACAACAAAACATAATAATAATAATACCTACTAATAACGGCGTCATAACGAATTTAGCAAATATTTAACACCACCACATTTCAATATTGATTGTTCCCTAAGCTAAACGAGAAATAATGATAGACTATACACGCTGAAAATTATTAATGTAAGGCTTTAATTACTTTTCCAAAATTCAAATGTACATTACTGTGGCGACCTAAAATCACTCAATTAAAAGCATGTTTAAATTCATTACATAACTCGAATATCTCTCAAAGTTCTAATTTCCATGGAGACCATTAAATATAACAAGAAATAATAGAATTTCGTTTCAAAATTAAAACTGAAATTAAATCATATAATTTCAATATTAAATTGGTAACAAAGACTTTTATTTCATAAATGAAACACACTCATGCTTTGTGAAACTCAATGTATGTTAGTATAAAATATAAAAAAATATTTTATACATTGTTATTTTGAATAATTCGTATATGTTCGTTAAATAGTGGCGTATGAAAACTAATCCCTAAAGTATTTAACAACAGCTATACAAACTTGGGTTATTAGGTTGTATTTTTTGGATGAGAGTGAATAAAAATGTGTTCACGTCCGGCGAAAGAATTGAAAGTGACGGGTAACCGTGGATCTGGAAGCGCAGGGTGACAGGTCGGTGATGGTCAGGTTTTGTTGTGGTAGTATTAAAGCAACGGTGCGAAGCTGTGACTGCTTTCAACTGCGGTAATTTTAGCTACACAATGTGGTGTAAAATTACAGCGCGGCGAAGCGACGGCGACGGCGACGGTGACGGCGAAAGCGACGCACGGCACAGGCAGATCGATTCAGCCGGCAAGCCACCGCTCGACACTAAATACATACAACAGTGCCCGCCAGCAGAACCAGCCGCCACTGGCCATATCGCTCAAGAATCGGATATTGAATTGTATGCATTACAATAGCAAATCGGTTACCGTCGTGTTACCGAGAGGATATTAAAACACGATTACACTATGAAATACTGTCTGTTTTGTCTATTAACACCATCAGATATACCTATTTACATACACATAGTTTTAAAACAAAGTTATTCTAGTAATACAAATTATAGTACGATGTGGACAAAGCAATTTTTAAGAAACAATAACTTGCTTCTTTCCATATAATTCGCGATAAACACAGTTAAGACTATATATATATACATATATAGAAAAAAAAAACTATTTAATTTTCGAAGTGCTTTAAATTTCAATTAAATGAAACAGATAAAACTATTAGTAAAGAATTTCGCACACGGATGAACAAGATATCGAAACACAACACTATAACAGGCAAAACTGCATTCCTGATACTAGTTCACTATTTACAAGCTGTCTATTCAGTTGAGTACTAACGGTAACATCACTTTCTTTTTTACTTTTTATAAATTAAAAGCTATTTTAATGAGTGATTGCAATATAGTTACATCGATTAATTTAAATCATTGCTAATAATAATAATCAGTAGTTAATACATTTATTATTAAATGAATCAAAGATACATATATATATATATATATATATATATATATATATATATGCACATATACATACACATATATATATATATATATATATATATATATATATATATATATGTATATGTATATGTATATATATATGTATATATGTATGTTTATATATATATATATATATATATATATATATATATATATATATATATATATATATATATATATATTTAAATGATGAAGTATTTTTCTGTGTGCGTACGATGAACTCTAAAAATTATAATATTTGGTTAAAAATGAAGATATAAATAATTAGAAATTGAATAAAACATTTCGAGTGTCGTTTTATAATTTATGAATAACATAAACTATTTTAAATTGTTTAAACACTGTTAATTTATGAAGATTATTCGAAAATGTTTTTATAAAAAAAAGTTATTTTGTGCTTAAATTCACAAAAATATACAAGTGTGGAAATTAATGTTGCACAATATGTTTCAGCTTCATAAAATAGACTTAAGTTAATCATTGATAAATTAAATATGGATTTATATGTTTAGCATTTACATATTAGGAAAAGTAATTATTGAAATTGTAATACAATTTGATCTAGTAATTAACAAGAATGTCTGATAAAAAACGTTGGCTCAAAAATGTAATTGTATAAGAATCAGAAAGTGAATCAAAAGAAAAAGATTCATATTTGCTTCAAGCGGATATTTGTTTAGATCAAATAAAGAATGTAAGAATGTTTTGAGAAAAAAATACAAACAGATCAAGTGACGGCAACCAAGGTTATAAACGTCAAAATATGTTTTACATACATAGAATCCCATAATTGGAGTGGTGGACAATTCTTTAAAACATTCGCATTGACTGGATAAACCCTAAAAATAAATTTGTTTAAAGAAAATATTCAAATTGTATATAAAATATAAATAAAGTTAAATGCTCAGATATGTTCGGTGTCAGACACTCATCCGGCCATGTATCTTAATTTTATTTTCATATTAATTGGAAAAGTTGGGAATTCTGACTAATCAGAGAGCAGCTGTTTTAAAATTAGCCAGGTGCTAGGTAAGCATTACTAATATTCGCTCGACATAATTTATGTAAACATCCGAACCAAGAAGTCAACAGTTTCTTATTACCCATCATGTTTCGAACTTATGATGCCAAGCACACTCATATCATATCATATACTATACTTAGTATTAGTACACATTTACATTTCATTCCTTATTATCATTTAGGTATCAAATATCATATTTTATTTATCTGGTGTTAAACGAAATTAATCATTTATTTTCAAAATAAATAAATAAATCGTTTTGGTGCAACCTTATAGAAAACCGAAAAGTCTAAAAAATTTCCAGGTCAAGTTAAACTAGTGTCGCATTTAAGAAACGTCTCAGACATAATGTTTCTTTGTTCGCGAAGGCTCCAGCTTGTAAATCGGGCGCAACCGGTATTGTCACAATAAATAATCGACTTTATCGACACGGCGAAGGCATGATGAATAGCACCCGGTAAAAATACACAAGACTGACACAAACAATTTCTTCTCAACCGAGAATCTGTTCGCCGTAGATTCTCTGCTTCATTGCAGGGCAGTTAGACATTTCTCAACCTCAATGTGACATTTAACTAAAGATATTTGATACATGATAGAGACTACCCACACTACAATATTATTAAAACCTTCTAAAGCGAATACATTTTTAAATCCTGAAATTTCTTTGCGTGCGTGCATTAGGGCAGTTTCTAAACTGGACATGACACAAAAATCTTTGATACATGATTTGACCACCAAGGACGACTTCTTAAATAATATTGGGGTAGTTTTCTAACCGGATATGGAACAAAAAGATTTGATACATAATAAAAACATCAAAGATGATTTATTAAAATTATATCCATGTAGGTATTTAAATTAAATAACTCTAATATATTGAATTAAGAATTGAATTGGTGGTTGTATGATAATTCGTTGATTGACAGGTTAATTAACTGAGATAATTGTGTTAGTTAAGATTGTTCAAACATCACGAACTATATTTATCTTGTAAAGATATGGTACAATTTGCAAACTTAGTAATATGACGTCATAAACAGCTGATTTTAGGAGTATTGTTGTTTATATAAAATGTAGCACATCCAGTTGTATATGAAGTGCTTTTATGTTAAAATACTTTTAAAATAAAACGAATATAGTTGATATTTTAACATGTAAATCACAATTGACTAAATTTCATAAAGCATGAAAGATTTTCAATTGTTCGGCTACGCATACTGTATATTCATACAAATATTTTGAAATTTATATAAAATTAATTGAAAGGATTATTTTGTTTACCAAATAAATTGCTTTTGAAATTGAATGAAATGTTTCAAACACACCCTTAAATTTATATAGGTAGCATAAAAAAGCATGACTAAAATATATTATAAACAAAAATTAATCAAATTTAAACTTTTAATTTAAATAAAGTTAAATTAGTTTAAATCTATATACATATATAGGTACCTAACATTAGGAAAAAGTGTATTTATTATTTCTGTCTACTATTTAAAAAGCCATATATAAAACACTTTTATAAATCGTCTTGCAAATAAATTTTCTTTTAATTACGTGAAACATAATTAAATTTTCGAAAATATTCTAGCCATGATGATGAATATTCTCTAACGCATTTTTTTTTTTTTAATTAGTTCAAACAAAAGCGTGAAAATATGGTATGTTCACAAGTGCTTCATTTACGTAATGACTAATCCAAGTTACAGCCTCGGCTATTATCTTATACCCGGGAAGTTGGCGACAATTATGTCAAACATTTCTTACCGAAATTAAAATTTAAATGAGAAATTATTCAAACACAAAAATGCGACGCGACTCGCCAAATAAAAGTTGAGAATTTCTTATTTATTTTGTACTCGTCTGCAATGCCATCTATTTCTATTGTACGATTTCTTTTCGTTTTGTTTTCAATTAATGAATGTTTTAATTTGATTCGTTGTTGAAATTAATATTTGTTCTGCTTGGAGTAGCATTTTGACAACTTTTTATAAAAAAGATAAACGATTTTTAAGCGAGCTTAAATAGATTTTTCAACAATGCTTCAACACATTCCTAATGGTGAATATATTATTTGGATATTATCGAACGAATCAAAATTAATTTTCTGGCTATATGCGCTTTTGTTTTGATCAACTAAACTCGGTTTAGAAAGAATACGAATTGCGGTTGTAATCAATGCAATTATTGCTTTGTAGATTTTTTCCCCCAGGCAGCAAAAATATCCGCTATTTTGGTTCGGATCAATGGTAAAGTGTAATTGTGTTTGTTTTATGAAGTAAGCCGATACAGTTTTTATACTAGAGTCTTTTTTTACAGACACTTTATGTAACATGAATAGAAAATACTGGATAGAGAATATTAAATTCAAATGTAATGCAATATTTTCTATATCGGGTTGCGATATAAATACAAGAGTTGCCTTTTTAAATTGTAGATTTTTTATTTATTTTTTATTTATTTTTTCAAATGCAATTTTATACGAAACCAATTTGCATTCGTAAGAACCATTTTACACTATTCTTTTATTTTATTACTTGCCTAAGAGACAATTGGATTAAACGTAACTATTTTTGGTTTAAAACTAAAACTTCATTTTTAATTAAAACACTGCACAACAATTCTTTACTTTGATCAACTATTTTCATTTTTTATCAAGTTATTTTTGAGTTTCAATACGTGTATATTTCTTGCAAGTAATATCACATTAAATTGACTTATGCATAATTAGGTATGCTATTAGATTAGTTTTGAATGGTGATTGTGAATTATAGTTTAATGTCGAGTTATCTAAATGAATTTCTCTCTCTCTCTTTCAACTTCGGGTACCTTAGGTACGTCTCTGGTTGATATTACTGGTTTTTACTTCCTCTTCCGGGTGTGTTTGGTATCAGGTTAGCGAGTTAAATTTAAATTCCTGCCATGCATGACCACTGTAATACAACTTGTACTTGTATCAAGTTTTATTTCAAGTATACGAAATTTTCCAGTACATCTAACTTGTCATGAACAGCTGGTTAATCGAAATCTAACATTATTACTGATGGCGGCAGCACATTCGTTGTTACATCTTAAACTACTACGTGTCTATTATATCTAAAGTAACGATTTTGGTTTCATTTTCTAGCGAATTGTTTACAAGCTAAGGTTATATGGTCCTACAGACTCTGTAGGACCATATTTTGTTACTCTGTAGTACAGAGTAACAAAATACGAAGTAAAAAATGTTGAAGCGCAAAAAATGGTACTATGTATTTAACGATGCTCTCTAATGATGTTTCTACATCGGCGCGAGCACGAGTAACTTCGTAATTTTTTTTTGGGCAAGTTTTAGCGCGTGCGATTTACATATACTCGCATTCCTTTGATGATTCATGGACAAATCTTCTAGAATGATAAATGTACGAACAGATGTGAATGTTTAGGCAACGAAATGGATTCCTAACGCACAAATTACAACTACATTTTTATAGTTTTATCTACATTGGTTCTAAACCGCTCTCTTAATGCAATAAACATTACAATTGCAGTTTTCTAAACAAAATTAAACATTCAAAAAAATCCTAAACGTACATTTGGGCTAAAAGCATTTTTGGAAAAGTGTTAGGGAGAAAGCATAATAGCCTTTAAACCACATTAAACTTAAAACCCTCCTTATAAATATATAAAGTGAACAATGTTTTCGTAGTGGAAAACAGATGAAGACGTTTTAGAAAATTGGTACATGATATTTTCCAATTTGTTGCTACTTTTAAATGATATTACGCATGGGGAACATTGTCGCCTGATTGATAAAAGAGATAAAACAATATTGGTAGCGTGTAGTAAAAACCCCTTAGTCGACTATTAGCTGCTGAGGAATAATTACCGCAAGCCGTCAGACGAGCTGTTGTATACTTCAGCTGAAGCTGAAGAGAGTGTAATGACTTGGCTGCTGCAGTATCCCGAATTACTGCGTTTAAATATATATCTAATTATGTGCAGTCGTGTTGATAAATAGACGAGCTGCACGGCAACTGACAACATTACTAATGTGTTTATCGAATTTATTAACAATGCATTGTTTGTTTAGAGACACTGTGGTGCCATCGTCAACGTTTCACCGTTGTTTGTGCACATGTATAATCAAACTCGTCGTTTGGCTCGTTTAGACCATCAAAGTTTAGACCCGCAGAGCAGTTTCCTTTATAATACATGACCCTCATGAGACTTGCGCCCCTTGTCTACTTTTAATAACCTGCAGCAAACAGCGATCACGGTGGCCTTTACGAGAATGTCACGAATGCTTTTTTATTGCCGGACAAAAAAATCTGGTGGTATTGAGATTAATTTTCGACCTTTACTTGTTACTTGTGGTGCCACATTTTTTTCCGTTTTAAATCAAAATATATACATATATAAATCTGTATTATATATGCGATTTTTTAATTAAAATTTGGTGAAGAAGAATTAAAACTAAATGCAAAAGAATCACTCAGTAACAAGAGATAAAGACAGTTATTAATTCAGTAATAAGAAGCAATGGATGATTTGAATTGTTTTTGAAAGTGACAGTTGTCGCACGTTGCGATGCGGACCAATAATTTTATTGTTGATGTTGATAGCGTCAGGATTTGGTCAGTGAATCGGATCGATCGTGCATATCCGCGTGCCAGCGAAATTGCTGGAGCGTGCCCGGGCGATTGTCGAAGAAAACGATTATACAACAAAATACTAACTTCATTTTCTGAGAATAACTATGCTGTATAATCAAAGTAGATTTTTGTTTGAATAATAAATACTACTTCAACGAATTTCGCTGCTATATGTGCTTCGATTCCGAACTTTAAATCGCATATTTAATTACGACTAAAAGAGAATTATGATTATTTAAGATGCGCGAAATCCTGTACATCATTTAATCCCAAATACGAAAACAAGAGTTACATCAAAATGTAAATTTAAATAACTCCTTAGTGTACTTTAAAAAAAAAATAAAAGCTCCTTCGCAGTATCAAATGAGCTTTATTTAATAATAATATCATCGTTTGTGGCGATAAAGAATTAAAGTTAAAATAAAAAGATACATTATAAATGATCTTATTTAGTTGGAAGAACGACCTCGAATTAAATGGATGCTTGATAAATGTTGGACAAAATGTGAATGATTCGGAATAAAATGCATAACGAGAATAAAGAAATAGTGATTCAAGAAAATAAAAATAATTTTCGTCTGCTTTGAACAACTGGATAAAAATGTTTAATTCAAAGATGAGATATTTCTGGTATGAATCGTAAATGATTACAAATTTAGAAGTGATATGTGGTGTAGGTGTAATTCATGTGTAAGAAACAAACATGTTCCACATGGGAATAAGAAAACAAGAAATATGTATAGGGAAAAGGTGTTTAAATAAAAGAAAAATTGTGGACTTACCAGTAAAAACAACAAACAAAGGTTAGTCCTCAATGAGAGACTCGTGTCGCATGGATACGAAACAATGCCAGGGCCGTGTGAAAAAGAACGCGGTGTTTTCTGATGCGACGCGAGGAAAGATGAGTAGAAAACGGAAGTTTGCAGAGAGAAGCAATCGTAGGCAGGTAGATGAGTAGAGAAGAATGCAGCAGAACCCCGTGCAAACAATCGATGAAACACAGACAATGAATTGTGAAGGCGACGCTTTCAAAGTCGTCGAGACGGTCCGCACACAAGCCAGGTTAATGACACTATCAAATAGCAGCAGCTGCGACTGCGACAGCGACAGAAAAATCACTGTACACGCACTGATAATCAGTCAACACTCGCGAACTTAAGATAATAATAAGCACACACGTTTCACATCCATTGTTGACAAACAAATCGACAGACTATCTAATATTGCACACTGACATACACGCGGTGTAATGCGTAAGCGAAAAAAACACCGGTACACGTGAATGTCAAACAACGACAAAATTTCTCGTCAGGTAATTCTGTATAAGCAACACGCCGAACCAGAGCATACGAGTGAGCGACTTGGAATGATCTCGTTCTCGTTTCGCTTTTCGCTCAACGCAACGCGGCTCGGCCACACTCATTCGTTCTTTCTCTGCTACATGCGAACTGACAGAGACGTAACACCGGCGCAGTGCAATGCAGTGCGCGCGGGAACAGATTCATTGTTATACACACGTTCTCGGTGCGGTTCGCCTTTTGAAACAAATGATAAATTCTGTGTTAGCCTTTAGGGCCACAGATGCTGTATCACACATATATGTGTACACACAATTTTGTAGACAAAAGGAGTCGTATATTTTACTCGTTTGCCCCGATCTAAATTCGATTCTGTGTCGCACTTTGCGGCCAGCATTGTTGGTAACAATGGACTTGAGCGGCGATTTGACCGTGTTCTCCATTTGCTTACAAGCGGTTGGTGACCGCCGTCTCAAGGTCTCACACGTTTTTAATAGTCATCGCAAGGTGAAACGCACTCACTCATATTTGAATCAACAATTTAATATATATTTGCGGATTTTTTCCTGACATAGATAACGACGCTAAAGGACATTAGCCTCGTGAGAAAAGTCTATTCTTTAATTTTAAAATTAATGATATCTATTATAATTTTGACAAATAATATAAACTTAAAAAAAAAATTGACCTACGACGTTGATGCTACCATAAATAATAAATTTTCACATCGCTGATTTGGTTCAATAATTACATATTGTTTAAATATTCAAATTACGTTTTACAGTAAATTGTATTTTTATATTTACGAAGAGACAGTAGGGAAAAAAGAAGCCAAGACAAAAGAATGTGTTTCCTGTTAATAAACACATTGTGAACATAACCTTGAGTAGATTCAAATTCACACCTTTGTTTTACAAGTAGCCCATGTCAACCAATATTTCTGAATCACGTATATTAATGGGTTTTTTCGCAAATATACCGCAGAATGGTTGTTGGTTCTGTCAAATCAGAATCAGTGGCTTATGAACGAACAGTCTCGTGCGCTGCGTTATTCTGAAATCGATTTCTTTACAGGCAGCGGGCATACCAACCAACCAACCAGCCAGCCAGCCAGCCAGCTAGAGCACAGCAGTAGCACCGGGTTGCGATTTCGTTTTCGCTCGCTTGCTGTCTCGTTGATTCTGTTCTCTCGATATTCAGGGGAACTCATTCAGTGAGCCTGATGCGAAGGCGTTCAATTGGAATTCGTAGATAATGAAAGTTGAGCTAAATAAAATTTTAAACCTACCCACTCTATGTCAGCGTGTCGCGCATCAATAAACAACGTTTTGACACACAATCGCTAGATGAATTTGTTTTATTTTTCACAAAGCAACTACGTCAGACTATACTGAGTTTTTTATTTTTTATTTTCACAATTCACTCAAATATAACATATATGTACACCTTCGAACTTAAGTCTTGTCCCTTTATAGCCACCTAAAGTCTCGCAACCAGCATTGCATGATTTTAATGCAAGTTATGCAGCACGTACAAAATCAGTTAAATTACGTATGTGAATCCATATCATTCGCTTATTATGGTAGGGGTAGTCCACCCTACCATCATAAGCGAATGATATGGATTTTGTACGTGCTGCATAACTTGCATTAAAATCCTGCAATGCTGGTTGCGAGACTTTGGGTGGCTATAAAGGAACAAGACTTATGTTCGAAGGTGTACATACATACATACAAGATGTCATGTTGTCCACATACAATTTAATGTCGGTTTTATTCTAAACTGCGCGCACCAACCTACAAGTATAAATCTATATTTTGTTTTGTTCTACTCTATCCTGCAGGATTCTTTCGTCCTGTTTTCCTGCCGGTTACGCAGCAGCAGTAATCCGTCACTCAGAAAGTGGTAGGTTGTAGGTATTTCGGTTTCTCTTTCTACCGGTTTTTTGTTTGGGTCTCGGGTTGGGTTCGTTTTCATTCCTGCCCTCTCTGCCCCATTCTGCTCTGCGTTACGTTCTCTCTTCTATATAGATTACTATGTTGTGTTGGTGTGCGAGCGTGCTTGGCAAGCGCGTGTCTCGAAATTGTAAATGCGTTGTGCAAGGCCCGGGACACAACAACATGCGTCACTTAGAGATCCGATGTGATACGTTGTATGCATGTGTTATTAAATAACAATCAATAAGCAATATACAGTGTTTCGTTAATTTGTAGAATTTTATAATAAAGCTTTACACCTAGAGTCATTCGTGATCTTATTTGAGCCTTGTAATCTGGTTCAACGCTGACACTAGATTTCTCGTAGTGACAGAAGCTTTTTTCGTTACTACGGACAAATCGGAAAGTCGTGCTTTTACCCGGGGCATATGTCTTACATCGTTTAGCTTCTAGATTTTTATTTCAAATAACAAAAGAATGGTCATTTCACTTTTTGTGTCTTTCGTATATAACAAAAAGAAATCAGAGCAGACATTGCTGAAGTTTCGAATTGCTAAGCAATTAATAATAAAGAAAAACACTAATGAATTTCTCTTACCTTTTTATCTTTGGCATTTTCTTTTATGAGCAATGCTGTGGAAGCGTGTTTATTTACTAAAGTCTACTCTGCACGGCTGGCTTTGTCAATCTGAAAAAGAAAAAGAAGTTACGTTCTAGAATTAACGGCGACTTTCACGACTGTAATTAAATTCACAGAAATATTAAATTTCCACGCTTTTCGAATTAGTTTTAATAGAATAAATACTTGCTTTGGAGCACTGGCACCCCACTTCGCCGAGGGAAAAGTCAAGATTGGATTCCTGACAGCGTTGAAAAGAATTTCAAATAATTATAATCGAATACTGAAAAATTAACTTAATCTACATCTATATGAGATTATTTTTATAATTCCCCAATAAAGATTAATTTCCGGACAACAGTATTTGTGGTGTTTCTAACATAAACGAACGTACACGACTTTTTGTAACTACCTGCACAATTTACGTATAATATATCAGAAGATATGTAGTTACTTATAGGAAAAGAAGACATATATGATACTAAGTAAGAAATTAGCTGGAAGCCAGTCTAGTGTTCGTAAATTCTACAAATGCTTAAGTCTGAGCGTCACACTATTCAATGTCACAGGCAAAATAGAAGATCCAGTTCAGTTGAAAAACATAATTCCACGAAATTCAATGTCGAAAGTTGTATACTATATATGTACGTATATATATATATATATATATAAAGTTGTTTGGATGTTTCTCATTGTAAGTAAATGTGACTCAATTTTTTTTTTGTTTCATACCATTTCTTTGTTATAGCTGCCTCTTTTTTATTTCAATTATTCCTTTGTTAAAATAATTCAGGGAAATGTTTGTGAAAACAAAACAACTGTGTTAAATTTAAAGAAATAATAACAATTACTTAACAACAATGGCACATTACATAAAACATATTTCTATTTTTTGATAATACATTTAAAAAATAGTATCGTCGATATTATTAAACTTTAGGGCTATCAAACGTATCATGAGTACATCTTGACGTGGTATCCTGAAGAAATATCCAACTTTTGGAATATTCGTTATAAAGATGTGCACAACGGCGGAAATGTTGAACGGAAAATAACAGAAAGAAGCCCTTTACTTTAAATCGTATTGAACAAATCGCAAAGTTGACAAACTGTTCCGGACGTGATCAACATAGGGAAACAGTACGCTGTAGCTCTCATTTCAGAGGATATCAGAAAACAGTGAAAACCACAGCAAGTAAACACGATATCGCGATGATATCGATATCGGTTGCGTCCATCTTGATCAGTGACGCTTGGTAGCAGTTCTTTTTGCAGAAGTATAGAAGAATAATAAATCACCCGACTACATATGTTTGCACTATCCAATGTAACACAAACCCCAAGATGATCTCTTCTTTATTCGCACAAAACTATATATATATATATATATATATATATATATATATATATATCTATATATATATATATATATATATATATACATATAGATATCTCGTCAATTTATATTAAACTATATATGTATGTATGTAAACAAATAAAAAACAACGAAAGTTGGATTTAAAAGAACGTATAAGTATCTCTTATTGAGTAGCATCCAGTATGTGTCGTTATGTAGTGATCCATAAAATGTAGTCGTAGTTTCCTAAATATTTCAGCACAACTAGAAATTCGTCTGCAATGTTAACTAAACAGTACATCATTGTCAGAACAACGTCGGGCAAACAGAAATGCTTGGCCTGCAATGTTTCTCTGAAATATGCTGGGTTATATTAGCACAGACCTAAACCAATAAAATAAACCTTTGTTAAATAAATATAGACTAATAGAGTTCGGAGTTGAACATGTACATTATTTATTGTTGCTTATTTATAACGAAATGACCGAACCATGATCTCAAAAGGCTTTTATTTAGTGACGAATACAACATTTTTATATGTTCTGCGTCGTTATATCTATATAATATATGTATAAGAAATCCACAAAATAAGTCCTAGTCGATAAATAAATGTTTAAGTTCCACTAACAGTTAGTTAAATGATAAATTTACGTTTCAACACCACACAGCTACAATAGAATATCGTTAGCAAACATTTTAAAATTAATTTAGTGTAAATGCCAACTTTGTGTTCACAAGTTTGAATGTGCAAGCGCCACAGAAACAATATATGTATGTATGTATGTATGTATGTAGTAAATGGTAACCAAACCAGTGATACTATTGTTCGCGTTCGTCCTACGCATTCTCAGGAATCACAGTCTACAATTGCGAATTGATAACCAACAACGTTCGCGTGTACTGCATAAGCATTTTGTTTGTGTTTCTAAATGTTTATCAGTTTATATTACGATAATAATAAACTCACATAGACTCAACAAACATGTATACAACGTATGAAATTTTATTTATTATACCAGTGATTACGAAACAATTACTGCACACCTGTGTATAGTTTTAAAACAGACATTTTCCGCTGTCTCTAATACATTTATTTGCTAATTATAATAAACAAACCAGAAATTAACTTTTTTCATGTTAATTCCCGCTACTGACTTTGGCAGGGACTGCGCATTGATACACCTTAATTTACTTAAGTTAAATCGTATTATGAAGAGATTAATTTGTTCTGCACTCCTTTAGAGTCTATTCAAGGACAACTAGATTCAATAAATAGTGTAAACTTATAAATTAATTCGTTTAAATGTACTCTAAATGTATTTGAATTTATATATATATATATATGTATAAATAGTTTCTAAATTTCGTTCAATTTGAATTAAAAACAATTTCTGAATTGGAATTCATGAAACTTTTATAATTACCAGCATAGATATAAATCAGAAATGCGTATGTTTCCACGCTGCCCTTGATATGACTTTATGAAATAATTTGACTGGGAATATGTCAACGAAGTTGGTTCGCAACTTAAATAAACCAAACAAACCGCGTCCGAAAAGTTACAATCAATTACGGACACGAATAGTCTAAATTTAAACGAAACACTAATAAATCTTCCTAATGGCTATTTCCAACATGTATATCATGTTTTGCGATCTGAAATCACTAAATTTAAATTGTCTATTACATATTTTATTTCGAGTGTTATTAAGACACAAAATGTCTGTTTTTTTCTACAATAGTCAACATCTTTATTATTAAATTGTTGTTTTTGAAGAAAAGAAAAACATTTCGCTAGGTCTCTGTGTGTAGAACCAAATCTTGTTCAATAATCAGTAGAACGCGCTATGTAAGTGGTCAATAAATATTAAATTATAACCACATATATAAGTGAACGATGTCAGAAATAATATCCGATATCAACAATCGGTATGTGCTTGCAGATTCAAAGAGCGTGCAAGCTATAAATACAAGCTCCGCTAATAATTGGTGTCATGATGTTATAGGGAGAGACCAAGCGGTGGCCAAGCTAAGCTTACACCAGAACCATAAGGGAATGCAGACAGCAAACAAAGTGAAAGAACCGCTCAGGTGAATACCACATCTGACCGGCCAACATCATCTAACCCAGGAGGAGGAGGAGGAGGAGGAGGAGGAGGAGAAGAAACAGAGACAGCCGCCAGGTAAAGCAGGCGTGGTTGTTACCGAAGAACTGACCCTGGCATCAACCGTGATCATGAACTGCAGCTCGTCGCCAATGACTTGGGTGGAGAATGGAGATTGCGTTTGTGTGTTCCAGTGGAAAATGTTAAACCAGTTCGAGCAACCACCAGTGGGATCTAACGGGAACCGAATTAACTTGTAAATGCTAATTTCATTTGCTTGTTTGCAGATTCTGTTAGCTGGCCATCATAAAGAGTGCGGTTCACCACTCTGTTTTTGTAGTTTGATTCTTAAATGATTTTCTTGTAAAATTGAGAGTTTCTGACCTCTTTTTACAATTTTTAAACGTTTTCAATTAAATATACGTATGTATGTATGAAACGATTTCACGAAATTATTCTTGTAGTAATGCTACATTTTGCAATTTCTTTACTAATAAACATATATTCTAATTAAAGCTATTCCTACTCATATGTTTGCATCATTATACATATAATCTATCCGTTCCAGAATCTGTGTAATTGTATACGATTGTTATTTAATAAAATAAAGACGGTCCTGGCACTGGTAAAATTGCAAACACTCACACTTATAAACACCGTGGCGTTGTTGCAAGCAATCGTAAATTAATGACGTCCTTGAACCAGGTCGGTGCAGTCTACGCCCGCCATCACCATACTTGTTTCGCAGCCGCAACTGCAGTATCGTGCGACCGTCGAACTCGCCCGCCGCACACGACCCGGCTTTTTCTACTCGCAAATACAAATCAAACAAAGAGGTCTTTTGTACCTGGACGCATTTCTATGAGTACGCCTCTGTACTCAACACACAGGCAACCGACGAACTCGCGTGGTAGTGTTGACGCATTCAACTTCTTTATATGTATTGCAGACGCGATGCAATTCGTTAGTGTCAGACGTTGTTGAACGAATCGATTCTTATATAGAAAGTGTGCTATGGCATTATGTGATTAATGACAAATTGCAATATTTATCAGATATCTCTTGCAATGTCAATATCAGAATTATTTACATATATGATTTGTAAAGAATGAAATATGCTACATTGGTCAACTTTTGAAGCTTGCTCAATGCTAACGCTTGTTTTACATTTTTCAATAAGCTTTTTATTTCCAACTGGAACTGGTAATACAATTTTAAGAACTTTGCTACAATATAAACATATATGTATAGATGTAATATTAAACTGATGGTATTGATTATCGTTTATAAAAATCCAACGATTCGTCGACACACATAAAAATAAAACCATCGCATATGTTGTGCGGTATACAACACACGTGGCAAGCATTATACAAAAAAAAGCATACATACATACATACTTATATACCAGAAGAGAGATGACGA